>OMLM01006123.1:11089-54015 GCA_900302695.1 Helostoma temminkii | reverse complement strand
TAGCACTAAACATTCACTAAAAACTTTACTCTAGGAAAGATTTGCTAACCTTTTAAACCTGCAGTCTATTTTTTACTCCTGTCACAACTGGTCAAACATCAGGATCATCAGTAGTCCACAGCTGTATGACAAGTCTGCCCAGACTTGCTTAGGAGCACTTATATAAACAGGAATTTCTAGGGATGAACTCTGGCCAGATGAGATGTGAATGCGTAACAAAATGAAGTTGGTAACTTGTGTGTGCCACGCCACTCTGCACTTTCTGTTCAGTTTGCAGGAACAGCCTCTCCCTTCTTGGCTCAGTGTCAAGCTTGAGCACCCGTTTGGTCTGTGATACATTTTCATTACTTATATGGCTCGTTTGTCCTTATTCTGACATAGTACAACATCTGCTTTGTAATTTTGGTTAAGCACTTGACATGCTGCCATTTGTCTTTCTACATATTTTTTTATTTTATTTTTTGGGGGGGTTTTGTTTGGGATACAGTCATCTTGTAAAGGCTGCCAGCTTTCTGGTTTGTGAAACTTGCAAAGAAAGGTTAACCATTTAAACCATATTTCCTTTGCTTTAGCTTTAAACAATTATTAACTAATTTTAGAAATCAATAGATAGAAATATATGTCAAATGGAAAATTCCACCAACAATATGTGTTACATTGTAATGACTAAAAAAGGATTTTAGCGCTTTCTAAAAGTGTTGTTTTAAAGACCTAGGTTGTTTTCTAGTATATATTTGCATGTGTCCAAACTTTTGAACACATGTTCCCCTTCAGTGCATTTTATTTATTTTTATTAAGTTCAACATTGTACTTTAACACTGTAGACCTTCAAACTGTGAATCTTAAAGAGTTCCCAGAGGTGTTTGGTACTTGCTGGACGGTTTTCCTTCACTCTCCTGTTGAACTCATCCCAAACCAAATTATTAACAAAGTTGGTAATAATTCAGATTATTGTGGAGGCCAGGTCACCTGATGCAGCACTTTATCACTTTCCTTCCTGGGCAAATAGTTCTAACATAACCAAACACAAAAATTGGATATTAAATGTACAGCACATGAAAGTAACTTTACACATTAGTGTGGTGAGGGCTCAATGGAAGCAAAGTAATTTCACGAGTAAGGCCTACCCTCTTGTTGTAATTCCAGTGACATGATTTATGCGTGTGCTTGCATGTAGGTGTGGGTGGTTTAGGACTTCATGCCTTCTCGCCTGGCTGTCAGTGTGATGTACAACCCTGATAGAGAGTGTTTTATCATGCAGAGAGCTACCCAAGCGTGTGCACATGACTGTGTGTTAGTGCTATGAGGAAAGCCTGAAACCAGCAGATGGTGCTCTTGTTTTATTTTGAGGATCTCTCTCTCTCTCTCTCTCTCTCTCACACACACACACACACACACTTGTCCTGGAGGAATTCAGGTCCAGACAATGTTGAGGGGAAAACACTCAGACTGGTCAGATGACTGAGATTGATGAAATTGCCCCACATGTGACTGAACATCTCCGGGCCCTGATGCACAGCCACAGTCTCAAGTCACCAGTCCTGCTCCAGGGACTGAATCATTGCTCAGATAATGCACATTTGGCAGACTGCAGTAAAATATAATAGCAGTGCAGAACCATAAAGCAACCAGGCATGGTGACCATTTCAGTCATCCCTACTCTGCTGGACACCTCTGTCAAACAAGGAATCATTTTCAACACAGCAGAACCATCAAATTGAACTGCAGATATTTAGTAGCTTTATCCAGACAGTTGCATAATCTTTCATGGATTGAATATGGTGTGTTTACACTGAACAATTAGCTTCCTGGGATTTAAGTAGGTCAGTTCTTGTGGGTGTGTGGCATGAATGCAAATGCATCTAATTCTACCTTTCTCAAGCCTTGCCAAAGTAATCCAGAGTATGGATCTGCAAGGAGAGGCTTTACATACATATGGATGGGAGGAGAGCAGAGACTGAGAGAAGTAGTTGGGCTGACTTACTGTAGAAAACATGAATACAGTTAGTGTACAATGTAGATGGATTGTAGATGTATACTTCTCTACACTGAGATAAAATATGACAGTTAAGAGACTGGTACTGCCACATTTCTAAATGAATGTGTTTAGAGGTTACAGATCACTCTAAAGAGGGTATCAGGCAGTCAGAACTGCTGGAGAGTCAAGACACTGAGCAAAGGCCTGCTGGGCATCCAGGCAGGGATCCATCCCTTTTTCAGTGTTGACTCATACTCTCTAGCATGTTCAAGCCAAGCATGTTCACTCACTCACTCTCTCTCACACACACACACACTGCTTCCACATTTGTTAAATCTTAGGTGGAGCTCAATGTTACCACACATTCTAACACAAACACATTTATAATCCTGTTTTTATGCACAAAACATAATTTGAAGCAGGGCCTAAAATTTTTCAATGTGCGTTGCATAATACAAATTATTATCCTACCGAAATATGTAACAACAAAAATTGTTATGAAGGTTGGCGGGCTCCTTAACTAATGCTATTCTGCATACTAAAAAAACAGGATGCAAAAACATGTTTTTGTGTGTCACTCTAAAACTTGACTTACTTAGTATGTACAACTAAATATGAGGCATAGAACATTGCTTTATCTGACAATTTAATGTTTTCTTTTAGTGGAATATTCACCCCAAACATTTGGAAAATTCATATTTTACAAACTGTATAGGTGTTCAAGAAATTGAGGTGTGGTTCTGGATTCTTTACTTAATCCAAATGAAAAGAAAATGGCCAGCACACCAGTAAAATTAAAAACCCAGGAACCTGCAATAAGCCACAAATTCATTGGTGGATCTGTTATTTATTCAGTTTGAATTTGGGTCAGATTTACTCAATATAAAAAAAAGTACTTAAATCATACATTGCAGCCAAGAACACATTGTGCCCAACTCAAATTCCAACACTTTGGGCTCTATTTAACTCACACACAGGGAGGAGTGGGCTCTTTATTGGTACTTACGTCAGGGTGGAAAGAACATTTTCTTGCCCATATGCCTGTCTGAGGTTAACCGGCAACATCCTCACGTGCTCCCTCCCACATTCTCACTCTCCCAACTCTCTCATCTTAATTTCTCATTTTTACCTCACCCACCTTCCTCACTTTCCCTCTGTGTACCTTCAACACATTTATTTCTGTGTGGGAGAGCCTTTCTCCAAGAACTGGCCCACAGGGACCCTTTTACCCTGCTGATGCTCACTGTGGCTGCTGATTGTAACCTTATGTGCCCCTGCGAGTGAGTCATGTGAGGTAAGGGAGTTGTTGTGTGCCTCGTATGTTTGAAACAGTCTGGCTACTGAATTTTCCTTCCATAATGTGGTTATCATCTTAACCACTGACACTCAACGCATTATGGCATCCAGCCCCACTAAATGCAAATTAGCCCTGGTATAAGAACAGATATCGACTCAGTGGTTTTACATTCAAACACATCATGAAGTCATTTGTGAACAAAAACTCCTATCAATAGCAAATTTCTAATCTCATTTATAATGGATTGTAAGAATTAGTTCCACTGATACGTTCGATGGGAGATGGGACGGCTATTTTTTATTGCCGTTGGTATTTTATTGTAGATTTTTCTGCATGTAGTTGCTCAATAAAACAATAACTAGTGATTCACATGAATGGGCACAATTTTTGTGCTGTATTTGAATGATGCCCACCTGACCATCATGTACATAATGTAATCTGGAAGATGTCCATCTCCCAAGCAGACTTTTACTTAATTTATTTAATATTTCATATTTTTTTATGGTGACCTGCCTCAAATTGTTTGTATCATAATTGAACACATAACATTTAAGTGTATTTTGTAAAACGTAACATGTATTTTTGTTTACAGGAAGTAGACTGCAGTACTGATGTTGTACAAGCAGGTGGCATAACACAGTCTCGCTGTTAGGCACCATGACCAGGGGAAAACACACTGACTTCACACTCCTCAGTCCACTGTCAGCATGACGCCGCTCCATTACTCAGCTTACAGAGAAATGGACAGTCACAAAGGCATACACACACAGCACAGCTCAAATCAACATGTTGAGCACATTTAGAGCTTCTGCATTTTTATTTTTAATAGAAAAAAGTATTCAAAATAATACAACAGGAAGTATCCAGTAAAGGTGAAAATAAAATAATGTGATCAGGTCTGTGTCTCCACGGCAACAACGCATCCTCCCCTTGTATCACACCCTAGCGCAGTTTGCTGATTCAGTGCCCGAATGTGTATGAATGTCTGCATGTGTTTGAACAATGGAACAAAGCAGAAAACGAGCCTTACAGAATACCTCTAATTAATGCACGTGACAGTTTGCTGGTGAAAAGAAAAGAATACAACAACGTGTGTGTGTGTGTGATTGTGCATATACACATGTAGAGCTATGTTCGATTGTGTGGTTATTTGTACAGACTCCAGCGTCAGCTAGCTATATGGAGGAGGATGGATTGGGGTTGAGACACAGATTCTCTGATTTACGCAGCTTCGGTCTGCCTGCTGTGGTGATGAGGATGAGGACATTGATGAAGATACATTACCAAGGAAGCCAAGAGTAAAACAAATTTCACAAAAGAGGAAAATAAGTGAACAAGTGGCTGCTAAACAAAATGACATCAAAAAAAAGGTCCTTGACTTCAGAAGGCAGGAGGAGTTCAGAGTTTCTGAATCACAAGCTCACTCCCTACTCTCTCTTATTAAAATATTTCTTCTACACCATCTCTCACCCTCTCTCTCCCATTATTTCAGGTCCCCATGGCCCAGGCTGACACGACTGTAGGTAGGCAAGCCGAAAAAGTTCAATGTGGATCCTAGTGGCGTTACATAACACCTCTGCCGTCAGCGTCTTCTCCTCCCCAGGCTTAGTTTGCTGTCTGCTTGTGTGTCTCTCTCAGTCCAGCACACAGCCACATTTGGGAGGTTCTTTGTCCAAAGAAAGGGTTAAATATTCAGGATCAGACCATGAAGAGACAGACAGACAGATTTGGAGGGACAGATGGAGGGTTGAAGAGCTGCTGTTGTCACACTTGAGGAAATAACTGTTTGACCCGACTGTGGCAAGTCCTTCTCTCTGTTCATGATGATGTGTGCCCATCCGTCATCACGTCCTCCTTCATCTCTCCCTCCTTTCATCTGTCTGTCCCTTCATCGCTCCGCCACCTCCATCTGTCTGCCCAAGGGCCTGAAGGGGTGAGGTGCTAAGAGAGGAGGTCTGTAGTCTCTGAAGAACGTTTTCTTTGTCCCATTCTCTCCATTGCTCTCATTTGTCCCCCACTCTGTCACTTGTGATTAAAATACTATCTTTGCAATATCTTCATAAAGTACACACATGCTCATACAAACACATACTGTGTCCTGTCACATAAGCGCCCTATTGGTTAAACACTGATTCAGCACACTCTCTTACTCTCTCAGGCACACATGTATGCATTTACACACACATACACACACACTGTGAGGCTTTCTGTGGGGGGGGAATCTGGGGGCCTCTGTGCTATGTCCCATCTTCCTCCTCCTCCTCCTCTGAACAGTAGTCTCGCCCCTGCACAGAAAGGAGAATATGACATATGACACGTAAGTTTCCTTTTTTCCATTGTAATTAATTCCAGTTAAGTATCCTCACTAATAACCTACATTTGATGACTCTATCTGAACTGTCTGCATGCAGCAAACCCCCACACACCTGTTCCTGCAATCACTTTTAAACAAGCACTTGTCTATTTCCAGTACTGGCATAGAAAACACTGGATGAGGCAGTGAAGTGCTTACAGGTGAGGCACTTTATGTTGCTTTGTTTTTTTTTACCAGCAAATTCTACTGCTTTCCTTTTCTCTCCAGGGTATGTCTGACAGCTTGTCTCTACACGCTGCCTTTCTTCGAATAAACCTTTAAAACACAGGCTTCCTCAGTACTACACAGGAAATCAATGGAAAAAAACAGTGAAAAAGATCAAATCTTTAAAGTAAAGAACATAAATAGCTATCCCATCAATGCTGAAAACACAATGACATGCAAGTTCTGTAGTCAGACATGCCTGGTGTGGAGCTTGTAAGCAGTATAACAATGTGGACTAATGAATGTTGTTCTACAGCCTGTTTCTTTAAATGCCTAGACCCATTCTATGCTGCTTATGTACACCCACCTGCCCCAAAACTATTAAGAGCATGCAAAACATACACCCACACAGTACACAGCCCCTCCCCTCACCTTCTCAATCTTCTCATCGAGCATCCTGAAAAATTCCTGCTGGCTCTCTGACGTGTGAATACTGAGAGAGCGAGAGAAAGAGAAAGAGAAAGAGAGAGATTGAAAAGCAAGGGGGGGAGAGGAAGTTGGAGACCAAGAGGAGAAGGGAGGCAACAAATACATCATGAGAATTTTCCATTGCACCCCCTACACAGCACAAACACACATGTATGCACACATAACACACACAAGCCTTAACTGCAGTGGGAGAAATTCAGGGTTGGGAGGCTGTAGGGGTATTTAAACGATTATTTTATTAGAAGTATTATCCTAGACACTCATCCAAAGGCTATACTCAGTCACCAGCAACTAATGTGTATGTACAAAAAAAAAAACCTCACCAACACTCACTAACACACCCACACACACAGATACACACACAGAGGTTGGCCAAGAGGCAGCATTACAAAAGCCAGACCCAATTATCACATACTTCACACATCATAATATCAACATAATGATAGGTGTCTTAGTTGTATCTTAATTTACGGTGCATATAATCCACATAAAAGGTCAATTCAGAAAGTACAATATATTACAATGACAATAAAATGAACAGTTTACACTACAGAAGACTATTTTGTAAGAAAACTTTACAGTGAGGTTTGTGGATTATCCAGAGTTGTGATAAGAGTGTTTCTGAGAATACATGTTGCTACAGAATCATTTTGAATCATTTTTCAATGCTGTTAGCACCATCCCCACTGTCCTGAGTTACAACAGAAACTCCATAAAATATATACATATTTTAGGTAAACTAACCCTTTAATAATGTGTGTTCAAGCGTTTCATAATATACATACATACGATAGCTCATATATTTTTGTTGTTTGTTTGCAGACTGCTGTGCGACACTTACTTAGACTTGATGTTTGCTGTAGCGACCTCTTTCTGCTGTTTGCCTCTGTACTGCACATTGCTCTTCTCCTTTAAAACACATATACACAGAACATTAGTTTTCATTATGGGCTGATTAACCAGTTAAAAAACTAAAAACCAGAGAGAATGTGCCTCTGAACCTGCATTATCAAATTACGTCCTCACCCACCTGTCACAACTGTGATAGCATCGGCAACATGTAGTAGTATGCACGTCTCATAAAACAAAATGGCTGCTAATGTTACACAGTTCCTCTTTATGTTGTTGTGAGCTTTGGGTACTTTTCCTTTCTGGAAAATTAAATCATTTTGTATGATGTGGGGTTGCAAGTGTGCCTGAACTTCTAAATTTAGGTACATTTATATTTATATTAGCTACATTATTTTGTGAGAAGGATTGGACAGTCAAATATTCCCAAAGAGCTTGTACTTCACTGGCGACAATAAAAACTTCTTTACAGTGTTTATGACCTCCAGGCTTTGCAGGAGGGAGTCAACAGAGCAATCAACCTCCACATTCCATACACGCCAGCATGTTGTCTCTACCTGTGTGTGACGTACCTCCCTTCGTGTTTGTGTGAGCTTTTGCACTTGTGCAAGAAACAATACGTGTGTATGTGCTATGAGCTGGTGAGGCTGACAGAGCTACCTTTGGACACAAACACCAGCCTGTTCGCTTGAGTTGGTGAACTGTCAGAAAAAGGTCTGAGCCTGTGTGCGGGTGATGGGCTGTCAGTGCATGGTGTGTGTGAGTGTGTCTCTCTCACCAGGTTCTCCTGGTTACGTGCATTCACCCGGTTTTCATCCCCTCTCATGTACTTGACCTCCTCCACTCCCTTCATCTTGTATTCATCTGAGAAGAGAAGGAGGTTTGGAAAGGCAGAAAAGCATGATTAAAAGGAGGGAGAGAGAGAGGCAGGAGGAAAACAAACAACGTGCATTTATCAGATGTTTCCCAGAAAAGAAACACTGACCAGAGTCACTTCATTCATCTGAGTCCATACAACGTGAAAAGCTACAATAACTGAACTACAGTAAATCATATCAGCTTTACTGTACATTTATTGCATTATGTCAACATTATGAATGACTATTCCAATTATATGTCCAAGGTAATCAGATAACTAAGACCTGAATCAGTGTGTTAGAAAGTGGACAAGACAGCTTAGGTATAAGTAGACGGACACTAGTCACCTTTCCACTTTAGCCAGAGAAACTTGTCTGAGGAAAGAGAAAGCACCAACAGAGAGACAGCAAGAGCAAGAGGTAATACACATCTGGAGTGTATGTGAAGTAAGAGAGAAGACAGGAAAGACAGGTAGGAGAGAAACGAAAGAATAAACAGACAGGAAGGCATAAGCTGGAGGGAATTAAAGATCAGTTTAACAGCTTCTAAGCTACATGGACAGATTAGACAGACAAGCTCAGTGGCAACACTTCCGCAAGACTTCACAGCATCATGACCACTCCCTGAACTGTGCATCCTGAATCACTGGTACAGCTAGAAATTAGTGCAATAAACCAGACGTTATGCATTTCATACCGATCCAAGGTTAGTCATAATACTGCAATACTGTGTGCATGTCATGCAGTTATACTATAATGGCTAAAATAGCCAGTGATGTATAACAAAGGTAAAGTACAACCAATCAATACGTCCACAGAAGTACAGAATACAAGTGGTTGTATTGATTAGGACAAACAAGAAATTACAAAACATGCACTGAAACATAACACTTTGTACGAAATAAGTGTACCAGTGAATTGTGATATAGATTGTAGATCACATCTCCCTGTCCAGACAGAAATGTGTGTGAATTACAGTAATTTACCATTATTAATCAAGTTACAGTATAACCATAACATTCTCCACACTCTACTTTCCCTCCAGCTTTAAATGTGTAGGATAATGTTTGAGACAAGAATTATTTTTACTTCATGATAGATTTTTATTGCAGATTAATTTAATTGTGTATATTATAAAATGCTGAAACACTGATAACAACTGTGAAGAATGCAAGAGGAAGACTTTATAATGTTTATGGAAAGCTTATCAACGTGCAATTACATAAAAAGGAGTAACAGATGAAGAACTACTGCTAAATGACAAACACTTACAATACAACCTCACTCACTATTTACTGCAATAATTATTTTTTGACTTTATTGTCCCCAAGGGGAAATTCTTATTCACAATACTGCACTTGTTTAACCTAAGTACAAGACTCAACAACACAATAACAGCAACATTCACAACAAAAGTAAATAAAGTAAGAATAAAGTAATACAGTAATAAACACACAGTTTTCTACATAGTGAGCAAAAAGTAAATTATCATGGTTTTGCATCATCATTAAAAGGTTTATTGTTGGTTGAATTTCTACATTTGTCAAATGACAACACACGGTGGCCAGGTGGGCCAATGACCCACAGGTGAACTCCTGTTAACCCTTAAGGTGTTAACAACTCAGCACAAAGGTTAAATGCTTGGGACTCACCACATAACATGTAGAACTTAAGAAGCCTTTCAACTCCAGCAACCTAAAGCAAGTCCACTTACCCTCGGATTTTGGAAATACCATGGCAAATGTAATGCGCTGTGGGAACAGAAAGTACCTTGTTCCATTTTGAAAGTTTCTAAGCACACTTCGAAGCTGTGACTTCAGATACTCAAATAAAAAGAAGGAAGGTGTCTGTAGTGCACCATGTAATAAATGGGTGATTATGGACACAGTGTGACTGTTTCAGCACTAATTGCACAAATGCACAAAAACTACCTGAAGTGCTTCATACAGTAAGAACCATCAATGGTGCTCATTCTGGAGTATTGCAATAAGTCCAGCAGTGATGCAAGATGATATGATGTCTAAAATCTCTACCTAAGCACCTTTATGTAAGACCAAACCCCACTTAACCTCGAGTAGAATGATACAATCACACTGGCATTTCTGCTGAGCACCTGGTTGTTGAACATTTAACTGATAAAGCAGCAGCTGATGCACCCACCTCTCACCCTTATCTGTTCCAGAGCACACACAGTCCACAGTATTTTGTCCTCAGTCTACTTAGCAGTCTGTCTGTTCACTTATCCGCACGTCCGTCTGTGCCACTTTGTACCCAGCTGAAGAGTTCACCCAGCACCTGGATCACCTTTGTGTTTTTTTCTTTTTGTGTATGTGTGCAATCACCTGCGCTTCAACATCTTACATGAGAGTTACTGTACAGCCAAACATGAGCCTTACTTGTCACATAAATGATTCTAATCTGAAATAAATTGTGAAAGGAAAGAGGAGACAAGCTGGCAGCGATTAAGAGACGGAGGAGAGAAACAAATGCCAACTACTTTTCTGCTGTTTGTCTTGGGAATGTAAACGAGTCGGAGCAAAGCAGCTCCTGTCTGAACATGCCGATGCACAAGCACACACACACACACACACACACACACGGTTTTATAACACAAGACAGGCTCACCTAACTTATACTGGCTCTGTAAACAGGCAGCACATCCAGTGCTACAGCAGGAAACAGAATTAAGAGTCATTTCCTCTGATCTTCAGCATATTACAGGGCCAATGCACATAAATTTCAAGCTACATAATGTGCACCTTTAGGTGGAGACAGATGAATTCAACGTGGCAGAATTAGCTGATGCTGTTGGCACTGTAAATAAGTCTAAATGGACATTTTCACGCAGCAATTAAGAAACATGTAATTTTTAAAGTTGAGCGAGCTGCAGCCTGAGTGGATATTACAGGACAATTTAATGTGAAGGGTATAGATAGATCAAAGTGACCCGGCTTACACCAATCAAGACTCATCACATCACACACTTTGCTTCATTTTGAATAGAAGCAAAAACCGGTCATGCTGTGTGACTGTAGTATGTGTGTGCGGCAGTCATTGTCAGAAGAAATGACAAGGGTGTTTCGTCACGGCTCGCTTTGGGGAAGAAGGAGGGGAACCGTTGCAGGGAGAGAGAGGAAGATGAAAGGAAAGGACTATTTTGAGAAGCTGTGATTTTGTGATGTGGACATCTTTCTCATCTCTAATTAGAGACCTGAGCTCTGCGTTGACCTTAAAGGTACTGACAGCCATTGCATGTGCATGGGAGCATGTGCATAAATCCATTTCTATTTATGTGTCTTCAAGTACGTTTGTCATTTTATGCAAGTGTAGTGTGTGTATGGGCGTGAGTCATTTCAATAGCCTTCTTTGGGTGTGTGTGTGTGTGTGTGCACTCTCACAGCTCTAGCTGCCCTGCCTGTCCTGTGGCTATGTCACTCTGTCCTTCCTGTGTGTCCTCCCTCTTGGCAACTCTGGCTCCAGGCCATCACCAGCCTGACCATGACATTTACACCTGAACATGAAGTCTCAAATCTAACACATGTTCTCTCTCTCTCTCTCTCGCTCTCTCGCTCTCTCGCTCTCTCGCTCTCTCGCTCTCTCGCTCTCTCGCTCTCTCTCACACACAAATCAGATACACCAAGTGGGAATGAGAAAGAAATATAAAAATACTGTGCTTAACAGTCTGAACAGAAATAAATGTCATGACTAGCAGGGATAAAATCATGAAAAGCAGGAACATACTGCACAGAAAATCCATTTTGGTAAAAATGTTTCTGAATAATGTGACTGAAGCAAATAAAACAATGCAGAAATTAAGCTACTGAGCGTCAATTGCTGCTGACTAAATGGGAGTTCATCACGTACCCACTTAAGACACCAGACCACAGCAAAGTGATGTAGAAATATGTGTTACATAAATAAACCATAACAGTTTCTGAGAATCTGTCTTTTTCTGTTTCTACAGATCCAATATTAACACGTCTTTCACCATCAGTGTTTTTTCCAAAACAACATAAATTAAATCACACATTGTGTACACATATAACACAACCTTCAACTTCCATTGGCCATACAGTAGCAGCCATCAATCATTAGTAGACAGGAGACAGTAATTATACAGATAGCCTGGTTTCTGGTAGGTAGAAAAACTTTATTATAGATTATTATGGGGATTATTTGTCTCAATTGTTTGTTCCATAGATTACATATCATTTAGATTACATAATACATGTTCTTTAGATTAAATATCTTCATGGCCCAAGATGATCAATGTCTTACATGCATTTGACTAACAATTCAAAGCTCGAAAATATGAAAAATATTTGACATGAAACCTGGTTTCCTCATTTGAGGCAGGGATTTAAAGTAACCTGATTTTCCCTGTTGGATTTCTCCCAGAGAACTCACATAACTGTGCCATCTATACGTGTACCCAGGTTTCTAATCAGCTTTTTTACAAGAGCGCAAAGGCTACAGACGCTCTTCGTCTTTTAGCAGAGAGGAGCGGCCAGATGAAAGTGGAGAGCATTTCACAGAGCAATGGTGCCTTGTTTTCAGGTCTGCCAATGGTCAGACTAAAACTGAAACCAGACCCCACACATGAAATAAGTCATTTTTTACTGTGTATTTCTATCATTTAGAAAGTTTGCACTGTGAAAAGGGCTGTTGTGCCTGTTTATATATATCAAAAAAAAACATGGCAAGTGCCAATCTCTTCTTTATCTATACAGTTAAACTATGTGAAGCCCAGGGTTGAGGAGAAATAAGATAACTCTTCTGCTGCATGTATACACAGATTTCCAATAGCCTAGTTACTTCAGTGCATTTAAATGCAGACAATAAGTTTGACTGTGTTACACACATTACCACACTAGAATAAAATCTGAGTTGTTGACATTTGGGACCTATTACATAAAAATATCCTGCTTTTTATAAGAAGACTAACACCTGCACTGTGACAGGTTTACAAATAGAGGATGTTAGCATTGATTGGCTGTGCAAGCTTCTGATTGCGTGTGGACATGGTAGTTACTTGAGGACTATAAATTTTCAATTGACTTTATTATGGCAAAACATTTAAAAGAGGTTTCTCACTGTTCAGGACACAAATCACACAAGAAGGACAATAAAACACCTTTATCTGTTTATGAGAAGAAGGAAAACAATCCTTGTTCACAGCAATTTATATACTATGGATTCACAACAATGTGGGTCCACTTAGTTGATGGGAACATGCACTTCTTGCTACATGATGTGCAACAGCATACCCCCATATGCTTCATTTAATTATGCACACTTATATATAGAGCAGCAAGTGAAAACACAAGTGTGTTGTACAATCTGTGGTTTGTACAAACAGGCATGCATGTGTATTTCTGTTTCTTTTCAGATTTAGCTTCTCTTATAATCCCCTGCTTAGACTTGAAGCGGTGCACATTGGTAACACACAATATGTCACGCACATTTTCTTTAACATCAGTGACCATGAATGTTGTTTTTCAAGAAAGCCCAGGTTCACAGTCACACCAGTAGCACCAGTAGCCACCCAGTGTAGCTGTAGGAGTTGAGCACCTTGTTAAAGTGCACTTCAGCAGTAATAATCTGGCATGAGCAGAGCTGCTCTTTGGCTTCCTGTTGCCATTACTGAACCTGTGACCTTTGAGTCACAAAAGCCCACTTCTCTAGTTCTATGTACTACCCTAAAGAGGAAATGTTTTCAGTCTCTACACACTGTACACAGAAGGTGTATGTGTTGTGGCTCTGGTTTGTCGTTTACATTTCGTGTTCCCAGAACAACAAGAAGAGATGTGTTGACATAAAATGTTAGTAGCTTCTCTTTTGAACTGTGTATGTTATAATATTTCCAAGGACTCAGCACCTATTCAGCAGTCAAGAATGACAAGAATGACTGACGTGCCAGTACTAGTAAAATAATCAAGTTCGAGTAAACAATGAGAATGGTATTTGTTGTGCCACTGATCATTTCACAGGTAAAATAAAAACCAGGAATCCAAATATTATTGCTCCCTCTTAATACTGCTTTCATGTTTCTGTACAGACAAAATTTCTAAACAAGAAAACTAAAATCAGATCAGGTCAACTGCCCTCTAACAACGCAGCTGCTACACCGCCTCAAAACAACACAAATGCTAATACAAACAGTGCAATCTGCACGATAGCATGTTATATAAACATGTTAGGTTGCCACAAATGCAATTATATACTGTACATATACTGCTGCTGACTCTATCTCCGTTCCAATCTCTTGCGACTGTGATTATTACAGACATCAACAGCATGATGTTGTGGAGAGTGTTGCTATTTTCCCCTCATCGTCCTTCAGTGTTTGTGTAATAGAGCTCAGCCTTTTCCGGTTATTGTGTGAGAGAGTGCCCGAGCCAGGGGTGGGGGTTAGGGTTAGTGGCCGGAGTCTGACAGAATGGGCAGCCAGAATATCTGGGACACCCACGCACGCACACACACACCCACAGACTGGTAGACAATCTGTTGGAGGCAGATCAGTACGAGCAAGAGCTATCTGACTAAATACACTAATACACTACACACAGTCTATGGGGGGTGGATGCATACGCAAAGACAACCAGAACCAGCCAGTCTTTTCTGTTTCAATCATTAAAAGGAAACCGGATGTGTGGTGTGAACCAGTTTGACTGAGGTTGGAAAGAGGAGGGAGTTAAATGGGAAAGAATGACTCCACAGTGTGTGACAATGACTGCAAAGAGGAGTCACAAGGCTACAAGTCAAAAAGAAACTAAGATTTAATAAAAAAGAGAGGGCTGAAGGAGTCATTTGGGATTGTGGCCTGGGAAAACGATAATCCACACTATGCGGGTCACCATTCATCTCCACGTACACACTCGCAGACACCTTTAAACAGTAGCGTGGTCCAGCCACCGTCACTGTGGATTCCCCTTTAGCCAAGTGACATCGAGAAGCTGTCAGTTGGTTAAATTGTGGATGGAAGGAAGAGGGGGGAAGGACGTGAGGATCTGAAGAAAAAACACTGGGAGATGACGGCAGGAAGAGGGGGAGGAGGAAGGGGAACGGAGACCTAAAATAGAGAAAAAGAGGGAAGGGAAGGGAAGAATGAGGCCTTGAGCAGGGGAAGGGAAGAGGCGATCTGGACTAGACAGAGATGTTGAGAAAAGCAAGAGAGAAAAAGGAGAAGAGCAACAGCGTCAGCAGACGTCATTCTCCCTTCCTCTCTTCTCCTTGTCTCTTTTTCTTCCACCTTGTTCTGTTGCTCCTTAAAAGACTAAGAGGGAGAGAAGACATGAGAGCAGAGAGATCAGGGTAGGGGTGGGGGAAGAATGATGAAGGAAACATGTTGGAGAGAGAAGGCATGAGAAAGAGCAGCAAGTCAAGAGAGGCTGGGGAAAGAGGGTGAGAGGCTAAAAAGGGTGAGAGACAGAGGGGGGAGAGAGAGAGAGAGAGAGAGAGAGAGAGAGAGAGAGAGAGAGAGAACCTCCTGTGGATTGTCATCTGTCACGTCCATCCGCCCCCATGCAGTTATACCAGAGTGTTGCTCCTAATTCTTAATCGCTATTAATCCCTCAACCACTCATCATCTCACTCTTTCTGTGGCTTCTGGCCTCATGGATATAATTAAAGTTATGAATGCAATCAACAACAATGGTCAATGTCGATTTATTTGTTGATTGTTGTTGTGTTGTATAAAATTACATTATATTTGACACTTTTGCCCAAAGTGACTTACATAACTACTGGCCAATGTCTTGCTCAGATTAGTGGATTGCCCCTTTAACTATACCTGTACAGTCTCAACCGCCTTCCTCACCTTCTCAGCCCTCATTGTTTCTCTCTCTCAAGATCAAAAGACTCAATTATTAGGTACTGACAATGTGGCCAACACTAACTGGTTACTTCCTCTCTCCTACATGAACTGTCAACAAGCACGACTTCTATGAGACTATGGTGTTATTGTCTAAAATAGAGAACTAGAGGACTTTGAGCTACAGTATGATGAAGGAATACACTGTGCAGACAATGGACTGAGCAATTAAGTGAGTGAAATAGAGCTGTGAAGCTTTTATTGACAACCCTGTGTGTGTGTGTGTGTGTGTGTGTGTGTGTGTGTGTGGTGGGGGGACTGACCAGCAAAGAGGTCTCCGTTGCTGTAGGCCTTGCCACGTCCCTCCTCATCGTTGGGCACGGCCGACACCTGCTTGGCCGAGGTGCAGCCCATGGCCTCACACTCTGAAACCTCTCCTCATTGCACTCTCACCTGGCCAAGAACACAGAAAACTTTTTATGTTCATGAGAAACACAATAAAATGAATGACACTGCGGTTCTATTTTTTACAATGTACTTTACAGATACCATTTGTCAAAAGCACTGTGCTGTTTGTTCAGTTAACGTGGCTGTCAGTCTCACTAACTAACCTCTTCTTCTTTTTTATTCCAAATAAACTGGGTTAATCAATATACACTGTGCAATGCTTAGTCTTTTTTCACAACACTATAACAGCTATTCAGTGCTGTATGTACAAACACTATCAACACTTCAGGGTGTTTAATGCCATTTACTTAGAAATATATATTTAGCTACATCTTGACCTTTTAGTGTGTGACTTTGAGACAACTGAACTACATTATGTTTAACATATATAAAGTCATGAAGATGGGTCATAACACCGAAGAAAGTGAAACCAGCATTTAAATGAAAACTCCTGACTTTTACTTCAACCTTGTGTGATGTCTGAGCTACGCATAATCACCATTGTCTATTTACAATTCCAGCTGATGTGAGGCAACATTATCACTCATTTGGATTTGTTTTTTTTTGGCTAAAGATGAAAACAATGCACATGACAGCAGCGACACTGAACCAAAACAAGTTGTGGAGCATAAAACCAAAACAATGACATAACATATTAAAATACTTCTTATAGATCACAGGATCTACAAAGTAAAGTGAGAATTCTCCACATTTCCACTTAGTTTTCACAATGACAAACACCTTTCACGTTACCATCAATGGATTAAGCCACTGTCAGTCCAAAAATACTCATTAGTGTAGCATTAAAACATTGTGATTAATTTTGTGTCTTTATCCTACTACACATAAAAGCCTTGTGTCGGCCCATGTAGGACCTTAAACAGCCAACTTTTATCATAAGGGTAAGAACAAAACTAACGTATCTATTTTTTTCAGAAAAGAGGAAATTAACTGACACAAAGCTGTGAACATAACTGTCAGTCAATCACACACACACTGTCAGACAGATCACATTATAGATAGTCTTCGTGCCACTCACACATGCCGTATGTCGTCAGTGACAGATCCCATCTGTCAGTTACAAGAATGGACACGATCAGTGCCAAAAAATTTAGTAGAAGAAGAAGAAGAGAGCAGAGAGGGTTGGAGAAGCTGAAGAAGAAAACAGGTTGAGATAAAGGGGTAAAGGAAAGGACGGTATCAAAGGTGGGATAGAAGGAGGCCAGAGAACGACAAGAGCTATAAAAGAGTGCGGCATCTACGTCCTCCCTCCTTCACTGATCCTTCAAGTGTTTGAAGCTGACAGAGGGCCGGTATTTACACCTGTGTTCAGGCTGCAGTTGACCAGCCTCTCTCTGGACAAAACCAGTACCAAGTACCAGGTGTACATGATGCAGTGAAAGGTTGGTAAATGAGCAATGTATAACTTTACTGTCTGGATGATTATGACTTGGGTCTTATTGTAAAGTCTTTTTAAAAAGCTCTAGTTTCAATGAAGGAGCAGGACAGATAATTCAAGTGCATCACCTTTCAGTTTTACCTTCTCCTGAAATGGTTAAGATAATGTCATCTGCGTCAGCTGTTGGCTTGTTTACAACCTGTGTGAATGTCTGGCAGATCAGTTCTTTCCCTGTCACACTTTACTGTAGTGCTGTCACCACATTCCCAGAACTCAGTCATCAACTTGGTGATTTAAGGCTGGGATGTTTTAATTTAAAAATATTTTAACTTGAATTGAAAATAATAAATTACCAATTATGTTTCTGATTAATCAATAAATCTGAGCTGAAAGTGGTATGTGTGTGTGTGTGTCTTTGACTCAAAAACTTTACAATAGTGGAACAGTAGAAAAATAGAAAAAAATATTTAAAAAGTTGCCAAATATTCCCCATAATGTGTATGTAAATCTTCTGGTTGATAAACCATACAGATCCTTGTTTCTGCTCTGACTAAAATTTGTGTTCAAGGCCAGTGTCTGGAAAAACTGGTTTTTAGTGAATCAAGCAACGCTGTGCCGGTTTGTCACTGGCATGGTAAAGCGACTGGTATAATAAAGCAACCTCTGTGTCTGTCCGCCTCTGTGAGAATAAAAATGACTAAAAGTTGCATAATATAGTCACTTCAAATGTTTTAATCAATTGTGAAACTATGAAGAAAGTCCAGATTTAAAAGAATAAATGTATGAAGTGTGTTTATATTCACCAGGATGAGGGAATTCGTACATGAATCTCTATAATGGCTCTGCAGGTAACAACATTTATCTCTGGAGCTTGAGCAGAGCTTATACATTTTTCAAAAGACCCACAGGTGAGGGAGAGCTGCACCTCGAGAGAATCAAAACTCACACAAAAGCTTTGGATGTGTGAGGTTGTGTGTGCATGTGTCAACTGTGTCCTGGCTGTGAGGCCTGGTCTAGTGAGCACCTTATCAGCCTGCTTCAGCAGCCTGAGACAGCTTTTTATTACAACTACCACTGCAGAACAACTCATTTATGTCTCACACACACTAATAAACTCCCACAAACGTACACAGCTGGAAAGTCTTAATGCACTGGCAGTGGTTCAAGAATAATCTCATCCAGCATAATCTGTCTCTTGACAGTGTCACTTAAATGAGGATTCTGCGGCAAGGACGAAGAGGTATGTACCCGGAAATGCTGCCGCGGGGGTGCATGTTCACGGCACACTGGAACAAAAACCAGAGAGAGCTACAGAGACAGAAAAAGATGAGTAAAAGGAAAGACAGTCGATGAGAGAGATTCAACAGAGAGAGGGAACAGCGGAGGCTCTCTTAACTCTGGGCTGTTAGTTTAGAACTGAAGTGAATATTAGATTAGCAAAGCAAAGAGACTCTGAATCAACTGAATGAAGCGTATTGAGACATGTAAGGAGTCTTGTTAGAGTTTTAAAGGGTCTACAGTGTGTGGGCAGCTTCTGGTTGAAGGGCTTTGATTTCTGAGTATTGAAACATCAAATTGTGAGTAGGAGAAGGCTAAAAATAGACCACAGCAGTCCCAGAGCTATTGTTGTGTGCAGGGATAATGCTAGGCTGTGTGAATCTGTTAGCCAAGCTGCTATTACTTGGGTTATACATATAAGCTACTAGGCAGACTAATGCAAAGCCAAATCTATAAATAAGCAACAGCGAGGTCTACAAAAAAGGCAGAAAATGGCAGGGATGCTTCAATAACACAAAAATGTGGTGTGTTGAAATTCAAGGAATCGGGCCAAAGAGTCATGTGGTGTGTTTTGCAAGTTGTTATTACTCATGTTTTTTTAACAAAAAATCCTGGTGAAATCCTATTTTCTGTTAAAGTTTGCAAACATTTCCCAGTTTTTTGGGGATTCTTACTCTGAAGACCATTCTTGTAAAATTTTGTAATTTCAAATGCATATTTCTTTCACTGAGGCATCCCCAAAGCAGTGGTTCCCATCCTCAAGGAAAACATCAGTTTTTGATTGTATACTATGTATTCTATACTGTGCTTAGACATGCACCAAAAGACACTGTTTCTTATCACAGGCACAGCAAGGTTGAGATTCACTGCAATAAAGAACACGTAAGAAGGAATAATAGGTGTGTTTTACAACCCTCCTTTTGTGCATGTTTCACTGTACAATTACACCAGTACAAACACTTTCAGCATTGCCAACTCCAACTTGAATCAGCCCGAGTTAGCCACTGAGTGCCACATGCAAGACCACAGTGTGGCATTGCTCGGTGTTGAGTTAACCCACAGGACATCTGGAGCTCGCCTACTCCTGCACACTTTTAAGTGTGTCAATGGGACAAGCTTAGTCTGGCAAGTCAGCTAAGACCCTCACATTCACCATTACTCTTGCTCCTCCTGTCTCTCACACACACACACACACACACACACACAAGCCGAGCCAACATGATCTGATAGAATTTCCAGTGTCTAAAGAGGATAAGAGTTCTTAATACTAAGTGACACACAACCACCTCAGGATGCACGCATGTTGCTCCAGATGCTTAACAGCCATCACAGGAACAGTGGCCAAAGAAAAATAGTAACTCAATTAACATTTATAAATATTGTCATGATGTAGCAGGTCTTGCGTCATTTTGGCTTAACTTACACCAGATTTGAAAAGAGCCTCCTGTCAGTAGAAGTGATACTAAATAATTCAAAATAATAATGTCAACTTGCTTTTATTAAATGCAAGTTGAAGCCAAGAGGCATCCCTGACACATGACAAATACTCAAGCCCTGAAATGAATATTTGGCAAACACAGGGGCTTGCCCATGCCTGCATACCTTGAGGTAGGGCGTGACCTACACCTCAGTTGTGCGAATAAGTCTCCTTCACAAGTCAGTTTGTCAAAGGAGGAACGCAAAAAGGAGTGTGGAGAAAGATGTGAGCGTGCATGCTTGCATAAACACAGGCTAAGCAGTGTGCAGTGTGAAGGTTTCTCAAACACAAGGTTGTGCCAGAGGCAGAACAAGAAACCACAAAGCCTGAAAAACTGGCTACGCAAAAGCGAAAGACAGAAAAGTACGTACTTTTGTCACAGGTTATGTGCTGTGTAGCTTTGATTTTCATGCGTGTTCATCAGTTATCATCATAAGGCTGCTATAGCACTGTGATTCATCTTTCTAGTAATAAAAAAGATTTGAAAGCCTGGGAGGGGAAGTGATGATGACTTCATCCACAGCAAAACCCACAGGGAGACTCAGAGCTCCCGGGCAGGTTTCTCAGTGTATCCACCTGTGACGGAGCAAAGATTCATCCTAGTTTCATCATAGTGTCGGACTAAATGCTGAGACACATTCTGCAACGCTCTGTGATGAACTGAAATGACTGAGCTGGTTAGCAAATTGCTAGAAATGTGTAAATGTGATCATATGTACCACTGTAACTATAATACAGAGATCGCTATCCATTTAATACCTCTCAGTGTGTTAGTGGGAAATATCTAAATGATTGTTTATTTTAGTTCATTGTATGTTATGTTTATTTAAAACTCTGTTCATTTCACTCATTCATTCTTGATCTCAATAAGTAGGATGATCATTTCGTTAGGTATCTCTTTTTATTATTGTTTACTATTTGTTCATAAAATTCCATGTGGATATTTTATCTATAAATGCTTTATCAGACATTTCCATATCTCTCAGTTATAGAAGATATTAGCCCACTCACAAATATTCACCTGAAAATACTAACTACTACTAAAAAACCGTGACAGTGTGACAGTGGGCTATGGACAATAACAGACTCTGAAATGAAGCAGTTAAATGTAATTTACCAGAGATATTAAAATAATAGTATGACCTAGCCCACTGATCATATGTTTTCTCTGTAATGTCTAAAGAAGAAGAATCACAGCTGTGTGCTGCAGTGTGTCGAGTGCGTCTTTGTCTCTCTCATGACAGAGCAGAGTTTCAGCACAACTCCTGGGCCAACGCGCCATAATATTTACTCTAGCCAGGCAGCAAGTGCTGCACCTCTCCTCTTGTCCCAGTTTAAGCACTCCATCAGTCTGACAGGCCTGGGAAGTCATGCCAATAAGCACAGACTTGTGGACAGTAAAGGTTTCTCCTAAACGGTGTGTTGTTTAGAGTGTACATCTCCATTCTTTCTGTCATTGTCAGGTGTTGTGTGAGCAGCAACTCTTTCCTCTTTCTCACTCTTGTAATGAGGTCAACAAGTGGTCATGGAGGGAGGGATGGACATGGAAACAGAGGGGGAAAGGAGGAGGTAGATACAGGAGCTCCTCTGTTCTCTAGCCTGGCCCTGTGACTGACAATAAGAGACACACTGCGCATAGCTAAGGCATGTGCTGGAAAGAAACAAGTATGTTTTAGACAAGTTGTTACGTACATGCTTCAGCAAAAGATCTATGTTTTTACTCCCAGCCCATAAAAACAGCTGAGCTGAAACTGAAAGGGATCTCCTATTACGGATGTAGCTTATGCAGAAACCAAGAAAGGCATAAACAGAAAAAAAAAATAAAACAAAAAAATGAAATCAGGATTGAGCTGGACATTTCCTGGTGGCTGTTAGCAGTCTAGCCTCATATATGTGTGCAGTAGTCTAATTGACATGTAAGGAGGCATTTTTGTGCAGGCAGAACCAAACCATACAAAAACAGATTATTCCACCAAATACAGGCTAGTCCCGGGAATAAAACATATTCTCTGAGGCCTATAAATGGGGGACATTTGTACCGCTGAGTTCTCAAGAGCCAAACCGATTCCTTGAAAGAGCAAAAAGCAAGTAGTCGTGGCCATTTTCTTCCCCGCGTTAGTTCTCTGTTCTGATGTTTCTAGTTGTGACCGAGGTAAAAGCAGGTCAGAGCCTGAGGTGACATCTAACCTGCGATGCGACATCTTAACATCTATTTAACAGGTGTATTTTTGAACCTAACCCTGTGGTCTGTTTCACCACGGACTGCAGGTCCTCCAGAGTGAAAGAACTCGCTATATACTGACTGTACATCTGCCAGGATGGTGAGTTTGTATTTTTACTATCAGTCTGTATGTATTTAAATTTAATATGTGTGGGCAATGGCTTGTTCATCGCATTCACTAACAGACAGCTGCACATGGCTGAACCTACTCCAACACAGCAGCCACACAAGGTCGAACATGTTGATGTTTTCTCATCCAAATCCATCTCAGTTGCTGACAAACCAGCCTGCAACTGGCAAAAATAAAAGAACCAGCATTAATATTCATTAGAAACTACCACAGCTGAAGAAAATAAATAAATACCAATATATGCATAATTGGCGGGTTTGCTGCAGCATAGTTGGCAAAGCTGTTTCAGATGTGAATGGAACACAGTGAAATGTCGGCCTGTTTGAGCAATTCACCAACAAGCTGCAGATGAGCCTGCGTTTCATGTCTCAACATGGCTGGTGTGATATATGCACAGTGTTATTCTGTCGCAAGCAAACCAGGGGTTTTTTTCCTCGTCTATTCTTCTGCACAGTGACGCACAAGCTACAGCGAGAAAACCTTTCACTCAATAGACCCTTCAGCAGTTTTTAATCAGCTGGCCAAGAAACTAATGACAGACTATATGAGGTTTATATAATTAAGCTAACAATCAGCTGACAATAGTTGTATTGTGTCTTTTCCTGGAAATTATTTTGCCCAGGTAGAAACTTGAAGCTTTTTAGGTTCATTGTTAATGGCTGAGTAAAACAGTAAATGTGAAAGATTTATTGACACATTATTTGGCTTTTTTGCACAATTTTCACTAGCTCCAGCTTCTCAAATGCAATGTCTTTCTGTGTTGAACAGTGGTTCAGATAGCTGATAAATAAAAACAATTGTCAGTAAAATAATTATTAGCTTTGCTGGATGCTACGGTTCTTCTCTTCACTTCAGTCCAGTGGTGGAGTGATGAAGGAATGGGCCTTCAGAGACCATATCAGCCTCTATTTACAGTGGGGATGAGAAACAGATGCGTTTGCTCTGATGTGAAAACAGTGTGCAGAGATTACATAGTCAGCACAGTAGTGAGAATAAGAGATAAGAAAAAAAATGCTAAGTCAAATCAGTACCGGACCTTGTATTCATGACCTATTCTTACTGGACTCTGAACACAAACTGCCCTGTAAACATAGTGAGGGACACAGAAAAGCGCTGCTTCCTCATGTGACGGACACAAGCACACAAAGCATGCATGCTGGCTGCACACTCAACCCGTGCTGACTCAAAAAGGCGAGCAGTGAGAAGACAGACCAGGGACTGAAGCAGCCCACATCCACCGATCTGCACGTTGACTGCAATGCAGACAGACACATACTAACACATGCATAGCCCAAAAATAGCAAAGCACATAATAACAATAAAAGTGCATTTTGTGTTTCAAGCTGTAACATCTAACACTTCAGCTCCGATTGTCAGGTAAGGCCCCTCAGTCAAACTGAAAGACGTACAGACCCCAGAGGGATCAGGTTGTGCTGGCCTTGTGCTTTCTGCACTGCAATATAGACTACCTCATCACACCTGACGGCGCTAAGCACTGCCAGAGAGGACACACAACGCACACAAACACAAATTGGGTATGAGACAGTCATGGGAACTCCCTCCCACACCCACCCACACAGAAGACATCCTGGTAACTATGGAAACACTCCACCTCCTCACACAGTGACATCACAGGTGTTGGATCATGACCTAAACTGGAGCCAAATGATCACCCAACCTGCTGCTGTTGCTGCAGCTAGACCGGCTGGAGTGAGGGGAAACAGGTGATGCGGCTTGAGAGCACGAGGAAGGACTAAGAACGTGTCCTCTTGACTTGGAGGAAATGACAAAGAGGAAGAGAAAGGACTGACACTGTTGTGTTTCAGTCTCTTCTGCTAGCCACCGGAACCAAAAGCCATATGTGAGCACCGACTCACTATAAACAAGTGAAGGGAGGGTGGGAGCAAAAGGCAGATGGAGGCAGATAGATGAAGACAGGCAGATAAATCACGAGGGGAGGGGGACTTGCGACATCCACTCACAGGACTGCTGCTACTTGATTGCAACCTATATAACCCTGATAACCCTGATGTAAGCCGCTGGTGACAGCATGCTGTGCGATGTATTACTGCTCACACCAACCTACTTCTGCACCAGAGAGCTGCACA
Source organism: Helostoma temminkii (assembly GCA_900302695.1). NCBI lineage: Eukaryota > Metazoa > Chordata > Actinopteri > Anabantiformes > Helostomatidae > Helostoma > Helostoma temminkii. The sequence goes on along the minus strand of OMLM01006123.1, from coordinate 29,154 downwards.
GATGTAATGCCCTGGTGTTGATCACATGCAGAAACCTACAGTAGCTAATGGCCATATGGCACACTTAAACACATCAGCCAGAGAGGCATTTGGAACTTATTGAGACCCTTTGGCGATGTGATGTGTTTATAATAGTGTCTGCGGAAGAAGGGATGGATACACATGAGACAGACTCAGGCTAAGTTTTAACTAATGAGCTGTAAATGAGCCCGTATATCAAATCTAATTCTGGCTGGAGTGACTTTTCTAATATTATCCAGCAGCTTCTGTTTTCCCTCTGAGGCAGACACATTGCAACAGCGGTAATAAGCACACAATCACCATTTTCTGGCCAAATGCTGGAAAAGCCTGCTGGTTATGAGCCATCAGAAGACAAAAGCTTTTCACACTGTGCTAGAGAAGCTGTAGGCACACACAGGTTGTGCTGCAGCAGTAGCTTTTGCCGGCCACAGAGCTCTGTCCTGTCCTAGGGCTGGAGCTACAGCTCGGCTCAACAGCTGTGTCCAGCTGCGCTACAAGGAGACACAGGGCGCTTTGTTCCCCACAGGGGGAGGCAGAGGGAGTGCAAACGGTCTCCGTGTGTTTACATAGTTTCATTTCCACAAAGGTTAACGGCCCGTAGCCTCTGCCAGCCCATATCCCTCTTCCTTCTGTTGAGTGTTTCTCCAAAACCGAACGGCCTTGGAGCAGCGTCAGGCAGAGAGGGAGCAGCAGAACAGGGTGGCACGGCCAACCAGGATGTGTGGAAATGTTGAAATGCGCTGAGCCAACGCTGTCCAAGGCGATTCACACACTCATAACGAGAAACGCACACGTCTCTCTTTCGAGCCCTCCCGTGTAAATAGCCTGTAAAATGACGAGATAAAGCGATCTTCTGTGGCGCTGCGTCGAGCTCCACCAACAACAAAACATCGACAGATGCGAAGCCCAGTGTGCAGGAAGGAGAGCACCGGGCAATCACGGTACACTCAGCAAACAACAACAAAAGAGAGGAGTAAAGAGAGAAAGAAACCACAAGCTGGAGCGTGGTTTTCACAGGGGGATAAATGACACCTCCGGGACGCGTTTAAGAAGTAATTCACGCTGTTACTTACTCAGATGAACCGGTTCAGCTCGGTCCACTGGGGGATCGCCGGTCGGTCTTCCGGCTGTGTGTCGGGCGGGATCTGCGCTATGGAGACTGGAGAGCTGAGAGCCTGGAGGACTGAACCTAAACTGTGGCTTGCGTCATTTCACCAGGATGCCACTATTGCGCGCAGCAATGCAGCCATCTTGCTGAGGAGTGCCCCAGCGACTCACCAATCACTGCTGAAGCTGAGCTGCTGTCTTATTTTGGTCTCAATGAAAGTGATCCACCAGGAGCTGTTAGTGTATTTCACACGCAGCGGAAGGAAATCTAGAGGGGATGGTGCGTTTAGGCGTTTTGATGTCACTTTGATCCAAACGGTGCAAAATAATAAAGTTAGACACAGAAACTCATGTAATGCACTCAAGTATAATTTTTTTAATATTTTCCTAGTGCTTTGTGTCCCGCTTTATACTTATATTCAACATTTTAGAGAGAAATAGTCATTATTCAAATGCTGATGTTAATGCCCCACTAATACACTAACAGTTAGTTTTATGGATGTATTTATTACTCAGAATACTTTGGGACTTTTGTGTAAGCAGCTCTGAATGGAGAACTTCTACTTATTCCACATATTACTATTTTTACATACCTACAAGACGAGTACTTGTTCCACCGTCTGACAGTACTAAGAAACTGAGAATTTTCCAATTACAAATCTGTGTCATGTTGACTCAAATGATTTCGCGTGGGTGTCTGCCTACAGCTTATAGAAAAACATCTTTTAAACATAAACTTCACCTTTCGGTAGAAATTCCACTTTCATCTAGAAGTCAACATGTTTTTTTATAATTTGAAATCTGAAAACATGGTTTAGTCACAACAGAAACTCTGAATTTATGCTTTCATCCTGTTGCTGCAACATAAGTGAGACATCTTAAACAAACATCCGGTATTCACACACACAAAGAATCAAGTCAGCCTTCCAAGTTCACAATATATTTAATTCCATCATGGTCATTTATTGACTTATTTCTGCTCCTTCCAATCACCAGCTACAGTATGACAGACAGATCGTACAGCGCCACTCCGTGGTGGGTTATTTAGGTGTACTTCATCATACCACGCTGCTGAGGGTGTGTCTGCTCCACCCTGTGTGGTCCAGAGGTTGTTGGCTGTGAGGAAAACCAGAACCTGAGAGAACATCGCTCTATATTGTTTCAGTCAGTAAATCTCAACAAACATATATTTACACTGACAGATGACTTCATTCACCCTCAAGAAAGATTCAGTTTGGTTTGTGTACGTAAAGCCATAAAAAGAACCTGCAGCTTATTTGATGTCATTGATCCACAAATTAATCAATTAACATCGATGTGTACATATGATTATGCCCAAGACCACAAATACATGAAATGCATCATCACAAACAATCATATTTAAATAAAATTAATTGGTCAATGGATTCATTAATCTAAATTTAGCTTTTGGACCAGCATTCATTTGAGCAAAAGGAGGGAGAACAAAGATGTGAGAAGTGATTTGGCCTGGACAGTGAGATTCTGTTACATGTGTGGCCCGTGTCATTCGTTAGGGTTTGTTATAACAGGTAAACAGAGACTATAAGAGAAACTGAGGTAAAGACCCTCGTCTCCCATGAATCATCAACCAGACTAAATAGGTCTCCCTTATGGTCCAGAGATACAGTACGTGGGCTGCCTTGGCACATGATGCCATTCACAGAGGGCAAGAGAAGAAACGGTCGTTAGAGACACCTCCCCAGCTTCCTTTGAGTTCATTTGATTGACGCTGGTGATGTGTGAATAGCCTCTCGGGCTCTCACTGTGGGGCAAATCCACAGTCACAGGCTAAGACACACCCAGCGACTGTCAGAGCTCATCCTTCTCCATCTGCTTGAAAGCCTCCAAGTCTTCCCGCCAATCAGCCAGCAGTTCATCCACTGATTGGCTACTTGAGTCCCTGTCACTCTCAGGCTCCTCTCTCTTCACAGAGTCCTCCTTGGGCCGAGCCACATCAGCCCCTGCATCTGTAGCACTACTTTCCTCTTCTGGTGCTCTTTCATTCTCTGCTGGACTAGTGTGTTCATCTGCAGGACTGACTTCCTCCTGTGATGGAGTAACGTCGTCTGGAACAGACTCGTCTAGCTCCACCGTGCTCTTTTGCAACTGGCCAGTAGGTTCAAATGAGGTGGGAGTTGTTGCCTCAGTTAAGCAGCCCTCCTCTGCTTCTTGCACATCTACACCTGAAAAGGAGGCAAGGGCATGAAATGGAACAACTCTACACAAAAAGATGTGCACACATACACACACAGCTCTCTTCCTCCTCCTCAGCCAGTAATCTATACAAGATGCCTCCTGGCTTCCATTCTTAGTCAAAAATAGAACCGTTTTCATCAAGAGGCTGTCAGCTACAACAGTATGATGCTGATGGTGACTCATGTTTCCCACAGGATAAAGTCTTTTCTCACATAGCTGTACAACCAAACTGAGAGTCAACTGAGAGAAGAAATCTGGCAAATGGTTGTACTGTGAATTTGGCACTGAGCAGGTTAAGAAAAAAATCTGCATTTGATCTGTTGATAATAATGTAATCATTTATTTAAATGTAAAAGTGTTAAAGAACAATTCTGTGGTTTTTATTATACAGTGAAAAAACCCAAGTCTGTTGCAATGATAGCAGGCACTGACTGTAACTTCAAGACTGTCTGATCATCGTGATGTCATGCTGGCTTTGTGGTTACAGAGAGCTGACATAAATCACAGCATTAATGGTCAAGCATGTGTTTCAGCAAGAACCTGCTGTGCTGAACAATGCTCTGAGTACAATGTTATGATTTTGTAATAGCCTCTTAGTATGATTTATGTAATATTGCCTTTTTAACCATATATGATGTATTTAACTCATAGAAATGTGTTGTCAAACCCTTCCACTCTTTGTAGCATTGCTATGTGTGGTTTGCTCCTGAGGGAAAAAAGACACACAGAGCTGCAGGGGGGAAATACTATACCATACTATTAATGACAATACTATAACTGCAATAAGCTTTTCCATTGAAGGCAGAATGAGGGAGAAAAGGATGGAGCAATACAAGCACTACTATAAGCAGGGAAAACAGGTAAAGGCAAGAGAAAGTATCAAAAATGTGGGTATATCAACGGAAGATGGAAAGGAAGACCATACTTACTGCCCTCAATCAGGCTGCCAGGAAGAGGTTTACCTTTAAAAATGGTTGCTGGTCATCCAAAGTGAAGAGGGTTGTGAAAAAAAGAGAAAGTCAAAAAAGAGAAAAGAGGAGATGTGTTGTTACAGTCCATGAAGGGACACTAAAGGATACTAAGTGACACTGAGGGACACTGAGGGACTTGGCAAATTAGAAAAAAAGAGCAAAAGAATGAAAATGTAATATTCTTAAAGGTGTAAATGTTCACCATGTACTATTATAACCTCTGCTGGTGGGAGGCTTTGGGATGAGTCACGATCTCTGAGACATCACATAGTGCCTCAGTCCCTACCCCTCATGTTTATTTTATGAAACCGAGCACTTAACAAGGTTCAGTCGGTGGAGTGATACAAGTTCAATCAATCTTATCAAGAGACAAAAGTGAAACAAAGAGAAGAACAGTTAGGAAAGCACACAACATGAGAGTGTAATGTCACACCTCTGTCTCTGGCTTTGTCACTCAGCAGCACCTCCACCTCCCTGTATTCCCTCAGCGCCTCCAACAGGATGTTGCCCTCCTTGTGGAAGAGGAAGAGGAGAGGCAGGGTGATGTCATCTGTGCTGCGGCCGTCCCCGGCCATCTGAAACAGGGGAGCTGTGTCACTGCTGCTGCCTTCATTGTCATCTGGAGGAAGAGGGAGCGAGCAAGAGTAGAAGAATAAGACGTACAGCCATATGGATCAGATTCATCGTTGAAGCAGAATAAGACGTTTTATCTTATTGCAAATTCATTATTAGGGTTTTTTTTTTAATTTCACCAGACAAAACAGAAAAATTCAAGACATAACCAAAGTGATGGGTATTTCTCATTATTTCAGACATTTTACAGATGAATTAATCTAATAAAATGATTTTATTATTATTAATGTTACACAAATTGTGTCTCACTCGTTGTCAAGATAGTCCAGTTACTGAACCCTTACCCTGTCACTGAATAGTCATCATTCATCTTGTGTCTGTTTGCACTCACCGATGACTATGCCTCCAATGGCACCAGCCTTCTGGATATTTCGAGCCTTCTCTGCAAACATACACTGACCCCTCTGGAGCAGAGCAATGTGGCCCTGGATGTACTCAGCATTGGTGATCTCAGTGCAACCACTGTAGGGTTCAGCCACAGTCACAAAGCCTCGTACCTACACCCACGACCACACATACACACACAGGTAGAAAGAAGCTGAATGAATGCAAACAATTAAGGAACACATCTTTAACAAAGTAATGTGATGCATAGAACTGCAGGCTAATCCTAAATGTCAACCAAGACTTAATCTTTCCTTCTGTTTAAATTAGGTAAATATTCTACAAGAGGACACGCCCTATTAAAAATAGAAGGTAAAAGTGAGTAAGAAAAACAAACAGGTGGACAGTGAAGTTCCTACTTAAAACTTGGCAAAGCTACAAACCCACTCACCCCTGTGGAACTTTTGGACAGGTCTGTACCAAATTGCGCCGGGCCAGCGGTCAGCACAACCCTGCCAAAGAATGGATGCGAGACGATCTGAATGGCTCTCGGAGGAAGCTGCTCTTTCTGCTGCTGGCTGGACAGCTCCATCATCTCCTGCATGAAACGCACACCATCCTCTGCTGCTACTGCGCTTACCGCCTAGGTGTAGGTGTGCCAGAATGGGAGACGAGAGGAAAAGAGAGGTTTTTAAAAGACCGGATGGAAAAAAAACATACATTGTTTAGAATATTTTTAGAATAGTCTGCCAAAGAACATCAGTATCACAATATGTTCTCTCGTACATTTAAATAACAGTTGTTAAATAGCTGTACCTGTGTGGCATGCTGGACCAGCTGCACCCTGCCATCTTTCAGATGGATGAGACTGACTCCCATCCTCCTCAGCAACTCCAAATGTTCAGGGTTATTTGCCATAAAGTCCTGAGCCCTCAGGGGAGGACGGCCCATACCAGGCTCCCTGAAAGGAAAAGGAAGAGCATAAAGTAAAAAAAATGAAATAAAAGGAGAAAATATGAAGGTAAACCTGATAAAGCCTGTGCGTGGGCAAACCTGTAAGGAGCAGAACGGGGGCAGCTCTTGTCCACAGCACTTCGGATTGGTTCTCGCAGGTTACGAGGAAAGGCAGGATCAGGAAACAGCAGACGGGTGTTGGGACACGTCCAATCAAAGTTAGAGTCTTCCAGCTCTTCCTCTGACTGAACTATCACCGTTCTGTTTGAGGTAACAGATGAGGAGTGGGGAGCCATGGAGAGGGACAGCGGCAGCAGGTGTGCCTCAGTGGTGAAGACATAGTCCTCGATGTCAAACGGCAGGTCGTCCGATTCAGCAAACAGCAGGAACAAGTATTTAAACATCTCAGCTAGGAAGAATGAATCCATTCTGCGAAAGGAGAAGAGATGCAATATGTTATGCACTGGGCAAATAAATATGGCACTGTTAAAATGTCTGTCTGCTCTCCATATGTATAAAAAGATTATTATGAGCTCTACCAAATAGTCCACAGCATGTAGATTTTTTTTAATATGATAGCAGATATAACAGCTTCATTACAAAGATAAATAGTGATGCTGTTTTCAGCAGCACAGTCAAGTAAAATACAATAAAATAATAAAATAAATAAATTCTCTAGACTATCCTGGTCTGGTCATGGCTAAACTAAAATTTAAAGGAACTGTCTTTATCTTAAATTGAGCGAAATTCAGTATTTGTATGGCTCTTTTACAAGACATTATTCAGTGCCCAATAGTATAATTAGCAAGAAATACTATGTTGTGCACCTGCTCTATTTCTACTTTACGTATGTAAATCTGATGGTACAGTATGTATTATGTGCCTAAATGGTATCCCACATATAATTGTTCAATTAATATAATTGTTCTCTAAGTCTTCATATTCTCACCGGTCCTCATGGCTCCCAGTGCGCACATCCTTCATTGCAGCAAAGCCACACGGGACACGAGCATAGCGATTGAGGTTGTCCAAGATGGTGCGACCTGCTTCCAGGTAGTAAGGATCTCCTGTGGCCTGAGAGAATAAGAGAGCAGAAGTGTGGTCATCAACAGAGGCTATACAGCAGCAGTGAGAGGAAGGATGAAGTGAAATCCAGTCAAGCACAAAGATATGACTTAAATTCCTATGAGAAATAATGTCAGTATTTCATCATATTATGTTCCTTCATAAATTTCTACAGGACAGGACAGGCCAGAACGCGAACAGCCAAGTATTTTATGATATTTATAAATGCTAATGTCTGCATTATGTCAAGCTTAGTTGATAAATTACCTTGTAAAGGAAATAGGTGCTCTCTGCAAACTCAGGCCTCAAGGGATGTTGGGCCCAGTGTACCCTGAAATCAGTAGTGAAAGCCTGGGGACCAACAGAGAAGGACGAAAGGGTCAGCACACCATCCCAAACAATGTGATTAGAACAGACAAACTAAACAAAAATGCAGTAGTGTCACATGAAATGTAAGTTCTCAAACACAAGCCATATGGAGTTGTTTGACTCTATTTGAATGACAGTATTTCAGTTTTGTACAGCAGCTAGAACCCAAAGTGTAGTGTTGTTAGCTAGACAGTGTGACAACATAGACAGATTACCTCGGGGAGGAAGTTGTGTTTCTTGGTAACTTGGTACAACATCTCATGAGTCTCAATTGCAGGACGAATGTCTCCCTTCAACACCTGAAACATACACAGTATAAAAAAGTTGCTGAAATAGCACTAGACTCTACAGAGACCGTGAATGCACAGGTTCGCATGATACAATCAGACCTGCAGTCCAGGGAAGAAGGCAAGAAGAGAGTCCATCCAGGTGCGAGCAGGGAGTAAAGGTTTGTGGATGTGGACATCCAGCAGCAGGGGAGGCTGACTGATGTACTTCATTATAGATGCATAGTGCTGAATGGGACAGACAAAGTGAAAATACTAAGAGGCTATTACAAGACAGGAAGTGAAAAAACTGAGGACATAACATTTATTTTATTGAGTAAAGGGAAAAAACATTGTAATAATACCTAATGTGATGAATGGATACACAGATACATAAAATGCACATAACAGAAAAGTAGAATGTCGCTTTATGTTGGAAACACTACATGTGAGTTTCCAAGCAGAGAGGAATCAAATTACTCTGGTAAGAGTGCAAGTGTGTGTGTGTGTGTGTGTGTGTGTGTGTGTGTGTGTGTGTGTCTGTGTCCTCACAATATTGAACCGCTGTAGGAATTCGTCATCTCCCAAGAGGACGTAGGCCTTTAGTAGATATTCATAGTATGAGTCAATTCCCGCTCCAACTCCACTGTCTGACAACACACAATCATACACCACTTCATGAGACAAAAAGGAATCAGATGACAGACAACTGTTATGCTTCTACCTGGTCCTCTTCCACCCAGAAAAAAAATGTACCCCTATAGATAATTTTCACTTTCCCATTTCCCATATCTGCTCTTGCTGTCAGTTAGTCCTGCCATCTCCATCCCCCAATCTCTCACCTCTCCGAACCCACTCTCCAGAGTGAATGTTGATAGTGGTGCCCACCAGATTGCTGTTCCTCTGTCTCTTTTCCCACAGAAAGTCCAGGGCTCTCCGCGCATGGGCCTGCATGTGTGAGCAAGGGTGCATTAGGTACAAGCCAATCTGCAGTAGCTGTCTGCTATTAAGAGTGATTTCAGTGACTGACTCTGTGCTTGTTCAGCAGTCTACTGCTGCCATGAACAAAAACAGTCTCAAGGTCTAATATTGTAGGGAAAAAGAATAAACCTTTTCATTAATACCTAAAAAATGTATAAGAACCCAATCATAAGTGTAATAAGTAAATAATAATAATAATAATAAAAAACTACTACTACTCCTAATAATAATGATAATAAAAAGGAATCATTGCTGAATTCCATTTAGCTGCTTCAGTTTCAGGTGCTGGTTTTGTTGATAATGGCTCACTATCTCATTGTCATGATTTATTGGTACTCTTGAATAATAATAAGTAATAAGTAACATAAGCATTGAAGCCAACATATTATGGCACAGTGACTGTGTATAGACATTGTATAGACAAACATACATCCTAACAGAAATACAGAAAAAATAATGACAACCAGTAATTTTTTAAGTCTGATCTCTTCTATCCTGAATTACACAGGATGTGCACAGTGCATACATTTTATGTAAAGAAATTATTAACTGTAATATATTTAAGATAATAGAGTCTGGGTCCACAGGTTCTGGAGATCAGAATATCTGACATCTAAAAATCATCCATCAAATCATAAATTACACCACGTGAAATGTAATCTGTTACCTCAAACACAGGATCCCCAGTGAAGCGACTTAAAGCAGCAAACTCAAGGATGATTGTTCCTGCACACGCTGTACAGGTTTCTGTTTCTGTGCCTGTTCTTGTCTCAGGACCCCTGACACCATATTTCAAGTTCACCTGTCAGACAATAAAAATAAATAAATAAAAATATGTTTTAAATTTACATTTATTATGTGAGAGACTTTGCATGAAGTGTAGGCAGCCATAAAAACGTGTCTATAAGCTGTGACAGCTGCAGGCAGGGCAGTGAAGCAGAAAATGTAAATATGTAGTCTTGATCTAAGAGGATGCTGTGAGCAAATGACGATGTCAATTTGTCAAATCGCAAACCTGTAAATGTGTGCATACATTTAAATAATGGATATATAATCAAAACACTCAAAACAACACACCCTCATACTACATACTACTACCACTATTACATTTATTGGCACATATCATGGAAGGCCCTTATCTTACTTTAAGCCATAACCTTTTGGAAAATGACCTGGCTTTCTACATTAAATGGTCATAAAATGTGAGCTGCTACTCTGGGCCACCTTTTTTACCTTGTCAGTCAGAAAGATTAACAAGAAGCGCAGGTGATTACTTGTATGAAGAGTAACTACAGTAATATAGTATTTTCTCTCCATGTATAAAGAATGTGACCTGTCCAGGGTGTACCCTGCCTCTCGTCCGTAAGCTGGCTGGGATAGGCTCCAGCACACCGGTGACCCCTGCGGGGACTAAGCGGTATAGAAGATGAATGAATGAATGAATGAATGTATAAAGAATGTGTCTAATTGTGGAATGATGAATACCTAAACTCTTTGCAATCACCTTGCAGCCATTTCTATCTGTATACAAATTTGATCAGTAGATGATTCTTAACAAACTCACAATTGTTTAAGTGTGTGTTTTTTTTCCAATGTAGCTCTTACAATTAGAAGTGTGAGTTTAGTGTTGAGTCTAATTCACAGCTCCAGCGTTTCTCTGCCTAGACTTCAGCTCCTGACTCTGAAACTTTGGCTGATATCATAAAGTGAAGGGTTCACATACTTTGCCCAACATGTTCAGTAAATGCTTGAAAGGGTGTTTTTAATAGAGACAGGAACAAAACAATGTTGTACAATTGTGTTTAAATATGTTAATATTTAAATAAATTAATATGAACGTGGGTTATTCCCAAAGGTTTACTTACTTTGTCTTGTTACTGTACATTTGAAAAGAAATTCACGTAAACTGAATAATCTGGAACTACCAACAATAAGACATGAGCCTATGTGTCTGTTTTACCCTGGGATAAGGCAGGCCGCTGCTGGTGTTAAAAGCCGGCAACAGTCGGAGGCCCATGTCTTTGGCCATATGCAGGAGCTCGTCTTGGTACCACTGCATGTGTTGACCTCCATCCCTCAGCATGACAGCCATGGAGTGTCCCCCTAACAGGCCTCTGAGTATACACACAGAGAATACAGAACAACACTGTTTTACTCGGTTTCTTGTCTATTTCGACTTCAGCTGTCTTGTTTAAAGCTTCTCAGAAAAAAAAGGTGGTTGCATACTGTAAAGTATTGCATATGTACTGTAAAATGTACATATGCAATACTTTACAGTATGCAAGTCATTGTGTGTTGACAATCCAGTCCAATCTTACCCAAGAACACGAATGTTGGTTTCGAAGACTGATACTACGATATCATTGTCCAGCCTCACATCTGACAGCACTCTTCTCACTGCAGCCTCAAACTCTGTTGTCTTGTTCAAAAGCTGGCAATAAGAACAGAACATGACTAGAAAAATAGACTACACTATAAATCATTTCAAAGTATAAAAAAATGAAATACATTGGCTATTATCCAGAAATAATTAATTTGATTTATTATCATTTCTCTCTACTTTCTACAGTATTAAAGGCACAATGAAAATATGTGCACACAACCTGCTATTTCACAAATTCTTCCCATGTTCTGCCAAACAAAATTACAGTACAACAACCAAGTGTGAAAAATACACAAATCCAATACTCACCACCAAAGTATCCAGAGTATCTATAAGAGTCAAAGAGAACCTAGGAGAGACAGACAACAAGTGTTTACCAAGGGTATGGCTGCCCTTCAAGGCAAAGGTGTAACAATTATTACATAACAATTGATATTAACAACAATAACAGTATCAGGTGTGCAATGTGTATAGATCTGCTGTAACACACATTACCACTGTTTGATTTATACATTTGAACTCAGTGAACAAAGGCAGTATCCTACTCACTTTCCCAGGGCATCATCTACATCACCACGACTGGGTTCAAGTCCACGTACTCTTCCTCTGCATGTCAGAGGCATCAGCTCATCTGCTGGGTATGCATGGTCCTTCAAAGCACAAACACACTTTTAACACGAGTCAGTGACTTTCAATTATTTTGTTTATACTTTGTACATCTTCTTGTAAAATATACAAGAAGCAAGATACCACAAAGTAAAAGAAATTTCAGAGCCAGCTGAAAAGTTTAACTTAAAACAGGTAATGCCCATTGTTGTTAATATAATAAAACTGGTGCAGAAAGAGTGGATCTGAAAATGCTTATTAGAAGACAAAATGCAGAACTATTCTTAAAATATTTTAGATATCAAGGCAGAAGGTTGTGTCAAGATAGATGCTAGGGTTTCACTGAAGTACTTACCATGTAATTCTGATATGCATGATCAAACATCTCAACTACTTGGTTCCTTTGGTGGAGAAACAGAGACACAAGTAAGTGCGCTATATCTTTTTTTGGGAGGACAACATGTTTTTCTCATATCAAGCCCTGAGTGTGTGGTGTGTATATCTCAACTCACCTCAACCTGCGCTTGTCCTCTCGTGACATTGCCTGTCCGTGGCTGCACAGTGCTCCAAGCAGTATCAATAAGAACAGTGCAGGTGGCATTGTGGTAGGTGGGCAAGATCGCAGAAACATACATGCAACTACAGTTTGGCTTTCAGTCAGTCACTGAGCAAATATTTAGTCATTACTACTGCCCTAGCAACACAGTTCAAGAGAACTTTACATTAAGAAGAACGGACCTACCTTACACTTAAATTACTGTTATGTCTCATAAAGCACTTCTTGGCTTTGCCTATAATGGCCACTTATACTCCACACATACGCCTTAGCACCACCAAACTCTATGTACAGTTCACACGCAACTTGCGAGTACCTACAACCAAAATGTTCTTAGGAATGTTGTTTCAAGTAACCAGACCATTTAGCTGTAGAGAGATGTATCAAACATTCGCTGTGGCAGCGGTTTTGCTGAGTTGGTCCAAGTCACACCTGTTTACTTTTCCAAGCCGTCACATCGGACCTATTGTACACATGTCCACATGCAGAAGAGTTGGCCAGAAACACAACCCTGCCCTAATGCAACCTCCCTTAATCAGAAAATATTTGACTAATCTATAAGCTGAATTGCAATGTTTTTCCTAGATGCAGTCTTTACGCAACAGCGATCAAGAAATCTCCTACTTTTTCCAGTTATCAAAACACATTGTCATCTTCAAAAAGCAACGCCGGTTCCTATTTCTGTTTCTATGCCCCTCTCCTAGAATCGTTTCCCTACTTCACAATATGTACAGCCACTTGAAAAAGAAGTCAAACCCCCGGTTCTTGTCAGTTCGTGGTCATTTCAGGTCCTGTGATCACTTCGGCGTGTCTAGTCTAAACCTTTTTAGATAGAAGTTAATTATTTCCTCATCCTGACAGGTCTCTGTCGTCAGCGACTCGGACAAGTCGGGGTTTAATTAGCCAGTTAACCACCTGTGCTAACTAGCCGAGCTGGAGGCGACGGACAAACCGAAAATAGAAGTCGAATCGACGAAAACTCTGCCCATTGTTGAGCAGCAGCCCTGTCCGGGATGTCTTTTCTGCTCGTCCAGGTGTAAAGTGATCACTTTTGCCGTATGCTACTATTCGCCCAAGCTAGTCTGCCCTAAAAACCGGATGCCGTTCCGATAAACGTCAACAACATCCGCTTCCTGAAAATGAATGGTGATTATTTTCCCACGTTTGACTTCTCAGGCATAATTTTCACAAAGGCTACAGAAAGAATTCACATCCCCTTTGCAGATATTTGCAGATATATATCTGGTCATGACGATAACTGTATGTGTAATGTATAACCAAAATCTAACCATAAGCAGCTGCTAAAGCCATTATATAAGCTTTACTCAAGTAGACGGATGTGATACCTGAAAGTCTCGTTAGGGAAACAAAAACCACATAAATATGTTCCGCCCACTCTTGCACGCGCTGCCTTCTGCGGTGCTCGAAAAAATTGACATTTAAAGCCTAGCCATGTTTTAACCACATTTAAACTTTAACAATAACTATAATTGTGCGTCCATGTGTTTTTCAGACATTAGTAAAACATCAGTTATTTAGAGGGACTCACTTAATGCTATAAATGTAGCACTCTTTCCATTAGTAGCTAGTTTGAGCCTATGCCATCGGCCGAGGAAAATAAGTTCTTCCCATTAGGATATTTCGATATTAATACAGCTTTCTGTGTATCTCTACTGATTTAACATATGTTTAATTTTAATATCTTACCACATTTTATGAGTTTACAGGAAAAGCATTGTAAAATGTCCCAACAACAAATGAAAGTAGCGTTTTGTGGATTAAAGGATAACCACATTTAATTCCCTAAATACGTTTAAAAGCTACTAGAAACACAGCTCATACTGGTAAAGGCCAGTTGAATACTTCATGATCCGGGTTTATGTTGCAGGTTTCGTATATTAACTACATTTCCCATGAAGCTTTGCTTAGTCAGTTGATTCTTAGATGGGTTCACATGACAGGCATAGCAACAAATCCCTGACTGGTGTGTCCTGGAAAACAAGTTATAACCAAAAGCCCGTTTACCTCAAAATTTAATTGATGCCTACAGGTTACCGAGGAAAACGCTTTATTCCAGGTTGGCTATTGTGTTAGCATTTAAATAATAGTAATAGCTGGTGTGTTTTAATTTCCTCTTTACCTCCATGTAAGGTTAATGTTAATTGTTAGCAAATGTGTATTCTATGGACGTGTTATGCGCTGTTTATGTAAGTTTTATTTTTAACAAGGTAGTTTGACGCTAAACTTTAACCGGAGTAACATCTTCTAGTGTCTGTCTTTCTTTTATACAGCATGCTTTTGATCTTTTGTTCCACTTCCCCTCTTCCCACCTTTATACAAACATTTTTGGGATTATCTGTATCTTTGTCAGCTTGTTATGTCAGTCATGGCTCCCGCTGCTGATAAAAAGTTGACAGGACTCGTTGCAGCTACCTTTACTCCATTCACCACACAAGGGTAAGTAGCATTTAGAAACAACTTTCTTTTACCAGTTTTTCCCATGAGTGTAGCACTGACTCAGTGATGTGTAAAGTGTGTAATGGTCATCGTGTAAATATGGAGTAGCCCACTACACCATGGTTAATGTTGTTTTGCCAAATGTGAGGGCCTGTACTTTTCACATTTTCCCAAAACAGTGAAATCAACCTAACAGAGATTGGACGTTATGTTGACTACTTGACAGAGAAGCAAGGTGTAAATAGCATATTTGGTAAGTTTGTAAGCGGACTCTTCTATGGTTTTTGTCATTATCTGTGTTCCCGGTAAAACATGTTCCTCAGTTAACAATGTTAACATTGTTAATGATTAAAAAAAGTTGCAGTGTTAAGTCAGATTACTTTGAAAAATAGCCTCTTTGGACTGACAAAATAAAGTATACTTAAAACTAAGCCTGCAAACATTCTTGTACTAACAATTATATTATTACAACTGAATCATATTTTCTCAGTTATGTTATTTATAAAATGTCATTTAATTGTGAAAATGTGCCTTTGTGCACAGTGAAATCTTCACATGTTGTTTAACACCGTCAACAATCCAAAACCCCTGAATATGATAGTAATCATAATTTATAAAGTTATTTGTTTTAGTTGGGATTTAAAAGTTTTGTTGAGCTGCACCCTCTGGTCCCTGGTTTTAGAGACTGTTAAATATGGTGAAGAATATGAAAATTATCAAGGAAGCTAACATACAGTAATTTTACCTGATAGGCATATTCTAGTATTGTTTTGTCTCAGTCCCAGGTGTTAAACTCTTTGACATTAAAAACTGACCTTGAAACAGAAACACAGCTGACGATATAACACTTGCCCTTTTTCTTGCATTGATATGATCAAGGCCAGTTCATGTTTCCTTTGTGGTAGACATGACTGTTTCACATGACGTGACATGACTCTTTCCTCAAACCCAACAAATCTTCAATTCATATTAAACTTCTCCTTGTGTTAATGTTCAGATTCCACACTACCTCTCATCACATTTTATCTTTTTCTCATTCTTGGTCATTGTCTGCATCACTTCTTGTTATCCATGAAATGGTTTTGTCCTGCACATATTCCACATTCAGTTGTCTTCAATAGGCCCCACCCAAGGTTTCCTTTTCTTTCCTTTCCTTTCTCTTGGTGGATAGGGGGGTTCCCCTCCTTGGCAGGTAGCCTAAGCTTGGTCGTATAGTTAGGCGTTATCTTTTAATTAGATGTCATGTTAAATATCATTTAGTTAGATCTGCCTTTGTTTCTTTGTTCTTTTGTTTTGTGAGAGTTGATTCATTAAAGCGAACCAGTCTGTTCTTTTTACTTACCTTTTATTATCAACATTTGTGATGTTGAAGGTGCTTTGTAAATAAAACAAGACTTGACTCTCTTACAGTGAATGGCACCACTGGAGAAAGCATGTCACTCAGTGTTGCAGAGAGGAAAGATCTGGCTGAAGAGTGGTGTCAGAAAGCCAAGGGGAAGTAAGTAATCCACAACACCTTAGTCAGGATGGTTGCTATATGTTTATGTGGAGTTTATTGCTAATGCAACATTTCTTTTGTGTGCATGTGTTTGCTTGTCTCTGCAGAATGGATCGCGTGATTGTGCATGTTGGCTGTTTAAGTCTTAAAGATTCCCAAGAACTGGTGAGTTGATGCTTTTATGAGAAATACTCTCATTTCGTTTACATGGAACTCAATAACCTGATTACAGTTGGCTTTCTTGAGTTAGCTGATTTCTTAACTGTTGCGTAAATGGAAAACCTGGTTTCCGTAATCGGGATAGGGGATTAGAGAAACCTGATTTTCCTAGAGAGATTTCTCCCAGAGAACGCCGATTACTCCAGCACATAAAAGGTTTCTAATCAGCTTTTTACAAGAGCGCATGTGAGTAATAAAGGCTGCCGACACTCTGTCAGCTGAGAGGAGTATAGATGAATGAGGAAATTAATACACGTGCGATGGTGTCTCGTTTTTTAAAATCAAGTCCACCTAAAGAAACTGAAACTATCGCAAAGTGTCCTCTACACCTCTAAATAAGTCACTTTTCATTGGGTATTTCTTTAATTCAGTCAGTTTGCGCATTTCCAGGAATAAGGTTGGGTATGTAAATTGAAAAATATTTTATCTGTGTAAACTTGTTCCCTGATTACCAGAGAAACCCAGCTTGCCTGAGTAATCTGATTTCTTCACTGCATGTAAACACAGTGACTGATGTGAACACAATAAGTAATTCAGAGGTATTTTATAAAGAAAGACTACAGGTTATAAACATGGCTTATGTAGTAAATCTGGACTATTTTCACAAAACCCTGATTGAGTAGATTCTAGATTACCACAGACACTTCTTCCAAACTTTTTCTTACAAGGATTTAGTCTTGTTTTGCTTTAACATTTTATTCTTCATGGTATATGTTTCACAAATTTGTCATTATTATTAAATTATTTTGCTTTAAAATCAGGTTGTTGCACTAAATTAATCCATACTAGAAAAGAACAAGCTTGTACGATGTGGCGCAGAACACTTTGGAAAACAAATTTATTTATAGTTGTTCCAACTGGCCACACTTGAAGGTGAAGGAAAACCACAACCAACGTGAAGAGCTGGGAGATGCATTGTAATTTAAATGTATATGAGGTAATAGTGCATTTTTTCAGCTTGTCTTTCACGGAAAGCATCTATTAGGCTGTACTCAGTTCTTAGCATGAAAAGTGACAGAAATAGTTGTGTCAAATATTAAATAAGAGAGCTGCAGAAAGCAGTTTAAACCCAGCTTAATTTCTCACCTCCACACTGCTGGCAAATGACTGTGTGAGGTGGGTGTATGTCAGGTTTGGATAGTTACAAAAATGGTTGGCCACTGCCTCCCCAAGCAGTTCAGTGAGCAGCTTTTATGAAACATCCCTTCTGGAACTCATCCAGATTTTTACAATAGTCCTAAAAAGGCTTAGAATGAGGTTATATCATCAAATACTAGCAGAGCTGGTAAGTAATTAAGTACATTTACTTAAGTACTGTACTTATTTCTGTTTTGTGTTGCTTGTACTGCACTATAAGTCAGAGGAAAATATTGTACTTTAAATCCACTACATTTGTTTTACAGCATTAGTTACAAGTTGCTTCTTGCAGGTTTAGCTT
>OMLM01006085.1:1935-12344 GCA_900302695.1 Helostoma temminkii | reverse complement strand
TCTCTGTTGTCTCTTCACTACATTTTCTATTTTTTGCATTAACTCATCTTTATCAGCACTGAATCTGTGCTGCCTTTATTCACAGTCTTCAATCAGTTTCTTCACTGACTCATTCTCTTCCTCATCATGTGTGATGATGACCACTGAGTATTTAAAAGCATCTTGATCAAACAGACTCAGGATGAACTTCAGTGTTTTTCTGTTCTCCTCAGTGAAATCAGAAGGTTTCACTAACAGCAGCAGAACATTTGGTCCAGGAGAACAAAGAGTCACACACTTCTTCATCTCTTCTCTCACTGCTTCCACAGACAGACTGAACATGTCTGGAGTTTTAATCACTGTTAATGGTTTTCCTCTCCACTCTCTGCAGGAGGCCACACTCTGCCTGGAGGAGTCGGACTGAAGGTTATGAAAAACTTGGTCTCTGATGATGAAGTTACCAAGTTTTGTCTTCTCATCTTCATTTTTTCCCAACAGCACAATCCTGATTGCAGACACTGTAACACATCAGAGAGACAGATAAAATGATAAATAATTATGATGACTTCAGTGATCACTTATTTACAAACTGTACAAACAAGTGACACTAGAATCTTCACGTTAGAGGGTCACATGAGATCTCCTAAGTCATCTGTGGTTTCATGCTAATGCTAATGCAGTTTCAACGTTTTGTTAAAATGCAATGTAGGATAAATTTAATATAAACAGAAACTCCTGCAACTTACTGCACTGTTTACTCATATACTGCTCTTTCACATCAGAACCTTTAGAAATGTTGAAACATGTAATAAGAACATGCTTATAAGAAAAGCTGTTTTCTATGTGGTGGATTTGAGTGTTGGATAGTGAATGTGAATAGATGGTATGCTGATATTTTAAAGAAAAATCTGTTTTGCTAATCCAAAGTAACTAAATATGAATATGTCACATGGAAAATATGGACATAGAATGATTTTGATGATTACATTATTTCATTCCTATATTTTTCAACATTAAATTCTTGAACAGATGCTTCTGAACGGATCCCAGTCACTGAAAGCTGTGGTAGAGTCTTGTTTCATCACATCTAATCCCGTTGAATCATCATTTATTTAATGTTTTCATGTTTAAAAAAGTTTAACTTTACTAAACTATCAGAATGTTCTTCACTTACCAGCAGCAGAAACAGCATCAGTGATAAGAGTCTGTGTTTTCCTTTGTTTCGCACTTTGATGATCACTTGGTGATGTAGATGCTTCATAGCAAACATACTGTCCATTGTTCTCTTTTACAATTTGGCCAAATCGTGTTAACAGTTCCTCGTGTCCAAGATTGTTCTGGCTTACATATCTGTATTTGCATTTTCTGATCATGTCTTTTAATGTTGGGTTTTCCATGTTTTTCAGAAAACCCCAGGGGTCCTCTCTGGGTGTTAATATCAGAACTAATGAATGATTAAATGATTGATCACTGAAAGTTTCAAGGACTCTGCAGAGTCTCTGTTTCTGTTCCTCAGTGAAGTCTTCAGGCTGCAGAACCAGCAGGAACACATGAGGTCCTGGGGCAGATTGACTCACGCAGTTTTCTATAAACTCTGTCAGTTTGTCCATAGTGGAAAATAACAGATCTAGGGTGTTGATAACAACAACTTCTTCATTCTCCACTGTTCCACTGATTCTCACAGAGCAATCTGGTGGTTTATTGAACACAGTCTGTCCCAGTATGAAGTTTCCCACTTCACTCCTCTCAGACCAACTGCTCCCCAGCAGAACAACCCTCAGCTCAGACACTGGTTAGAAAAAATTAATACAAATAAAAGTCAACTGTAGTACTGCCAAACATTTGCAAAGCTTGCAGAGCTGAAACCTCTAACAGCTGAATGAACAAACTAGTAGACTGTAGAATTGTATTAGTTGAATGTAATACTGCTGAACATCATGTTTAACACTGAAATGCTGTTACTAACTCAAATAATACAGAAGTAGTTCAAAGTGGAGAATTAGTGGAGGATTTTCTACTGTGAGTAAGGTTCACCTGCAAGTCCATGAGAAGGGCATAAAATGACCACACTATAATGTGAACTGACCAGAAATCATTGAGAAACTACTACAAAGAAAAACAAAACCAGTGACAAAGTTTCTGTAAACAGCTTTGAACAACTGTAAAGCAACGAGGGACATGACTACTTTCAGTCTAAGGGACTTGTTCCTTTGTAGGATGCATGGCAGGCATCTGACAAAAAAATATGGGCCAGTGTATTTAACACCAGAACAACTTACATTCAGTTCAGTCAGCCCAAAGCTGCTAAAGGTCTGTGATCTCCAGCTATGTGGTCTACTGCAACTTATCTTCAACCTGAACCTGCATCTGCAGAGTTTCTCCAGAGTGGATAAAATCAAGCCTTGGGCATATTCAGAAGAGGCCACAACCCTGTCTCCTCAACGACTACAGACCAGTGGCTTTGACACCTCATATCATGACGGTTTTTGAGAGACTGATCCTGGAGTCTTTCAAACCTATGGTCTAACCCTCACTGGGCCCCCTCCAGTTTGCGATCTGCCACCAACCTGTTTCCCTGCACCTACACCCACCTGGACAAACCAGGGGCTCAGTGAGGTTGTTTTTTGATATCTCAAGTGCATTCAACACCATCCAGCCTGCACTGCTTGGTGAGAAATTAAGAAAGATGCAGGTAGATACCTCTAAAGTTCTGTGGATTATGGACTACCAAAATACTGACTGTGCTGTAGACCACAGTGTGTCTGACAATGTGGTCTGCAGCATAGCTCCTCTTCACCCTGTACACCTCAGACTTCAGGTACAACTCAGAGTCCTGCGACCTTCAGAAGTTCTGATGACTCTGCTGTTGTAGGATGTATTGAGGGTGGAGACATCACAGATTACCAGGGAGTGGTGGACAGTTCTGTGGTCTGGTGTGGCCTGAACCATCTCCAGGAGCTGGACCCTCTTCACACTGTGGCCGAGAGAAGCATGTTGTCTAAACTCCTCTCAATCCTGGACAATCCCTCACAACCACTACACAGGTACTGACTGGACAGAGGAGCACGTTCAGCCGGAGAATGATCAATGTTAAGTACTCTATAGAGGCCACAGGAGATCCTTCCTCCCAGTGGCCATTAAACTGTACAACTCCTCCACTTACTGCAAAGTTGCGGGGGACTGATACATCTAAACATTATTTATTCATCACAAATATTTTCACAGTTTAAGAGTTCTTCGATGTGTTATCTTAGGTTTCTTTTGTGTGGACCTTTTCCTGTTTATTTCCTCTTTCATTTGATCAGAGAGCAGCTGTAATAGGCAAACAAGTTTTTTTAATCTTAAATCTAAACTCACTGTCAGGAGGGAGAATTTCATAGCTGCTGCTGCTCTTCAGGTGGTGATCATCTGTGATTGTAAAGACAAATACACTTAGATACAAATGTATCAGATAATATAAATAACACCTGCTGGGATCCAGTAAAAATTTGTGTTCAACTAATATTGAAAACATCAGCTCATCATAAAACTATCTTCAGTCTGACTGAACTCACCTGATATTGCAGTCATCATGATTGTGGAATTGTCACTGTGCTGGAACCATCTGGAAACTGATTTAACTGAGAACAACTGCTGGGTTCAACAACCTAAGAGTAACAAATGGATGATCTCTCATGTGGAGGTTAGAATAATACATTAAGGTTTTATAAATTTAATACCAAGGAATCTGTTATTCAGTCATTCATTTTCTGGACTGCTTAGTCCCCGTGGGGGTTGCAGGTGTGCTGGAGCCTATCCCAGCTATCATCTGGGTAAGAGGGAGGGTTCACCCTGGACAAGTCTCAAAGACAACCATTCACACTCGGGCAATTTATAGTCCTCAATTAACCTGAGTGCAGAAGGAAGCCAGAGAGAACCCAAGCAAGCACCTTCACTTGGAGAAAAACCCTGGCTGACCCAGGAATAGAACCCAGGACCCTCTAGCTGAGAGGTGGTAGTGCTAACCACTACACCACTGTGCCACCCATTAAGCAAACATTGTTTAAATATTGCATATAAAAGCTGACTTAATATTTGTAAATAGAATATGTTACCATGTCCTGGAACATAGATAGAAATGTTTGAGCTTACAGTCCACCACTTCCAGCTGCAGCTACCACCTGTTTTTTTTTTTTTTTTTGGTTTTCATTGATATCAGGAAAAAGTACAGTATGTCTCAAGGTTTTTGTAAGAAACAGAAAATCTAATAAACTCAATTCAAGATAATAAACCTTTCTGTTATTTTGTTTTACTGTATATCACTATGCTCATGTGACCTTGCACCTGCACAGTATGAGCCACTTACTGTCTGAAGGTGACTGTACAGTCTAAAATGGTCTAAACATCTTTGGAGGGCCGCACAGACCTCTGTGCTAGCCAGAGATGCCCTCACTGCCATTACGTACTGGGATGAGATCCTCAGACCAATTGTAAGAACATATGCTGTAAATGTATGTAAACATGTGAACAAGCTGCACTTACCTCAGGTTAGTGCTGTTATCATGAAGTGTCAGTCAGACAAACTGTGTTAATGCAGAATAAGGATGATTAGCTCCAGTTGATGGAGATATTCTGTTCACAGGTTATACTGTGAACAGTCAAGACGCAAGAATGGTCTAAACCATAGCATCTACCATTTACATACTGTATACAGCATAAAGTACAACAGTCATAAATTGCAAATATGCTTTAACTTAAATTTATCTTGAGTGTACTCACCAAAAATTGATACTTTTACATTTTCCCTCTGATAATGACAGCAGCAGCTGACTGAGCTGAGTGAAAGTTTAGAGAAGAAAGAAGGAGAGAACAAGGAAGCTGAATAACGTTATCAGGACAGTTGTCCTGCAGATAAATAGCTGGGTGGAATAAAAGTGAAAAAAATTCAACAACGGTTATCATCCAACTTTTGATTTCTTTTGTTTGTGTCAGTCTGTCAGGGAGGTGATTTAAGGAGCTAAATGTACAAGGTACTGTTGTTGACACTGAAATGAGTTATCTTAACACGACTGCGGCTGCCACTGGCTGCTCTGATTGTTGTCCACAGATACGAGAAGCTGCTTTTTAAAATTCCATTGTCAGGATTACTACAGTGCATCATGTCATGGTCCACATATAAACTTCAGGTCACAGGTTTTATGCCAGATGCTCTTCCAAACAACCTTCCGCATTTTTTCACTAGACTTGGGACCAAGAGTGCCTAGCCTGTGCAGCTTCATTTTGTCTTGTCCAGGAACACTTCAACAAATGGCTAGGAGGAAGTGTGTCACAACTGATGATCCTGGGGGCCATGGGTGACCACTCTTCCAACTGCCCCACTGCCTCACTGCTGATATAAAGTAACTAATCTAGTGAAAATGGGAATCTCAAAACAGTATGATACAGAATCTTTATCTAGACCTTCCCATTTTGGCTCTGTGCTGGGAATCCACTTCTATACCATATTCTGTAGCACATTCTGTTGCATTACAACTACAGCAAAAACACAAATACATTATACACTATTGTCAAATAGATAAATAAACACCACAGGTATGATCATTTAAGTAACAATGTTAAATGGACTGGATACTGTATCAATTATTGTTTTCAATATTTTTAGTAATAAAAGTGTAAAAACTGTTAAATCTGCTAAACTATTAACCATCTATATTACCCTGAACTGTCAGTTTCTAAACACTACATGAATTCACATTCAGTTCATTTAATCTTACAGTCAGGTGGGAGAAATTCAGAGCTGCTGCTGCACTTCGAGGACTTCACATCTGGGTCTGTAAAGACAAATACATTTAAATTTTAAATTAGAAACATATCAATTCCCTCAATATTAAAAACATCAGCAGTCTGACTGAACTCACCTGATGTTGCAGTCACCATGTTACTGTGCTGGAAATATCAACCTAAAATATAATATATGCACATAGCATTAAAGAAAAGTTTAATAAGATGGTATTTAATGTTGAGAAATCTGTACTTTTTTATTTTTTTTTAATGTATAAACATAATCTATTAAGAATATTTGATACATTGTCTGTCATGAGGCCAGAGAAGACTCAGAGAGCAATCAAAGGAATAACAATTTATTGTGAAAAATGTGCATGGGGTGAAGGCGGGGTGCAGCTAGGTTCAGGCGGGCTCCGTAACGTCTCCGGTGTGTATTGGGAGGTCTACGAGAGGAGACAGAGTTATGGCAGGAAAAACTTGCTTGGAGATGATTATGACCAGGTGGATTACTCACAGGTGCAAATGTGTGAGGCGGGGGAAAATGAGGAGGATCCAGATGTGCAGGGTTTCGTCCAGTGAAGGAAGGATAATAACCAGAGGGAGCCCAGGTGCCAGTGACAGAAATCCCAGGTCACACACAGAGGCAGTTCCAAAGCCTATCTCAATCAGTCCGTAGTCATACACATAAGTCAACTCAGAATACTAAGCCGGTCCACAAGGCAAAACTCAGAATCATCAAACAGTCAAGAATCATAACACAGGGTCCACAGAATAAACAGAGCAGGTAGGATCTTCATAGCGGGGAATCACAGGTACAGTCAGGTCCAGTATATAGTGAGAAGGGAGCACATGGAAGGGGACAGATCAGGTAGGGAGCAAAACTCACAGTACAAGTAAGTCAGGCAGAGGCAGGGTCCAGATCTGGCAAGGTTGGTAACAGGTAGGCAGGCCTATAGTAGCAGGGGGGGTAGGAGACAACTGGGTCTGCTTATAAAGGAGGGAATCAAAAAGGTGCAGTCAATAGTAATTAGTGCACATCAAGGCAGAGAGAGAGGCAGGAAACAGACCAAATAAGGAGTAGAACGGACAGACAGGCAGGAGACAAACTGGGACCCTGACATTGTCATTTAGTTTTCTGGGTTCAAGAAAGATAATTAATTATGTGCTGTAATGAAAAGTGCAGTGAACAATTATATTCATTTTTAAATAATATAAAGAAATAGAATAAGTAAGTAAGTTTTATATATATATAAACATATAAACGTATCTATATGTGTACATTTATTGTTAATTAAGGTAAATATTGTGAGGGAAAATTCTATTTCCTACAGTACTACATGTGAAGGGGAGATTTCTAATGTCTTATAACACCACATACATAATCAAATTCATCATAGCATCCTGACCGGTCACACCTGCTACTTCCCCCTACGAACAGCGTCCTACCATCTTTTGTTCTTTACAGACGTCCTGTCTCCAAAATCCTAGGTTTGTGCCCTGCCATTCACACCTGGTGCACATCCCCAGCGGAAACTGCCCTGCCACCTTTTGTTTTTCACAGACATGCCATCTCCTAATCTTGGGGGAATTAGAAGAACTCTTTTCTGACCAAGGGAAAACTTAGCATATCACAAGAACTGAAGCCATGAGGAACAGAGAAGTGTTGTTGCTGTGTTTCTCCATTTTCTCCTTATCACTTTTGTCTGTCTCACTCCTCTCGCAAAATTTCCACGAGAGATTGGCATCACGGACAGGACAGAAGCGCGGCCTGGACTCTGAGGGACAAGCAGTAGTGGTGTGCACTGATAACAGCTAATTCCCCCCTCTGGGTTGAGAAGCTGTTTTTCCCAAAGAACCCAGCTGATCCATTCCAGAAAGGATAAGAACCGAAATAAATACAGTACTGAGGTAGCGAAGGGAGAAACACGGACAGACCAGTACAAGGTTAGAGAGCTCTTTAAACATACTACCTTAGCTGAACCATTGTGCGGTTTTCTGTAGATGCTACTTGGTTAGAGTCCAGAGTTTGCACTGGAAAAGACAGCGCCTGTAGGTGTTTTCTTTAGATGCTGCTCAGTTGTGCCCAGAATTAGCACTAGAAAAAGCTGTACCAAATAAATAAATAAATAAATGTAAAAAGTTGATCAGCACTGGGAACTGAAGAAAAAGTAAGCACCTGGTCTGGGCCCAGTCTACCATCCAACTTATCACCATTATGTGAAGAGATGACTAATATATATATATATATAAAGGAAAGGATCTAAGAATATATATAAAGGAAGTTAAAGTTAAAGGAAGTTAAAGGAAGCTAAATGAATAGTAGAAATTTTCCAGAAGATGGTAGCTTAAGCAGCAGAAAACTGTCTCAGTTAAAAGATAAACTTGAAAAGAAAGAGGAAAAGAGCACAAAGCAACACAGGTCTCCAAAAAGAGAGAGACAAAAGCGATAAAAGAAAGATGAGGTGTTTCAAGCAGACTAGAAGGCATTTGGTATGTGGAAAGATGACTGCTACTTGAGGGAAAGTAAAATGATTAGACAGGTACAGAAGGGGAATATGAAAGACTGTGGTATGTAAAAAGTGTGGACGCAGAAGTGATAAATGTGACCCACGTCTATTGGACAACAACTGCTGCTGCCGCCTCTGTCTCTCCTCTATACAGGAAAAATTATTTACAGGAGAGACGCCACATGTCTCGCTAGCTGAGCCTTTTCATTGGAATTGGAAAGATCTGGGCCCATGGTTGCAGAACAAACTAAACCTCAAGGACTTTCACCCACCATCAGATCCTAGGACGGAATACAGTAGAAAGGGTGATGTACATCGTACACAAATTCAATCAATTGTACACATTTGCAGAACAGTTGAGATAATTGATAGCTATAATATTGCACATGGTGCAGCCTTAACCATCAGAAAAAATAACTTTCTTTTTTATTTTGTTTTGATTGTTCCCCCATAACCACAAATTTCCTTGTTTTATTATTATTATTTTTTATTTTTAATCAAAGCTGGATCCAGTAGCAACAGTTTTTATAATAAGCAACTGATTTTTCCTGTTCAGCCTGGATTTGTGACAATCAGCTACAAAGATGCTTAGTGTGATTGTTGGAATCAGGAGAAGACTTGTTAATTAAACAACATGTGAGTGTGCCTATACACTGGCCTATTTTTGGTGCATCTTGTTCAAGAAAAGTGGATACAGGAAGAGGACAAAGGCGACATCTGGTGCCTGACAAACTCACGCAGCAAGAGCACTCACTCAGAATGAAGGAGTGGAGTCTGAAGATCAGGTTGTGCATCTCTTGTCCTTGCCACAACCATAATAGTGCCGTGGATGGCCCATGATTTATGGTACGACCAACAGCAGCACACCAGCAAGTCCAGGCCAAGTGTGGCTGGACTTGGACACTTGTTTGACCCATATTCCTCCACATGGTCTCCATCATGGATGATGAACAACCACTGAATGCAATATATTAACAACACTGTAAGAACGACATTCACCTCCTTATGCCTTGTCTGCCAGGGATACAAACCCAAATTATCAATGGTAGGACTTCCTGAGGATGTAAACTGCACAACAGACAGTGTTACTAAAGTTTGTTTAATTGACTGGATTATCATCAGAGCCTCCAAGCAGATGACCTGGGACATTAATGGCATTTTATTCCAAAAATGTCCGCCGCATCAGAAGGCAATATCTGTCCTTCCCTCCTGTCCACTCTAAACCACATAAAGCCTGCACTTGGGGCCAAATTTGTTTGCTTCAATCTGACCTATGGAAATGTGTCAGTGTGCACTACAACATTGAACTGCGCCAAAACACATACCCTCTACCCACCACTCAAACCGGGGCAACAAAGCTCTGATGTTGCTAAAGAAAGCATTGAGGATGAAGTCTATGGCAGACGCTACAAGAGAGATGTGTTTGATGCAGGGATCAATCTCATGCCAGATGCGTATTGGATATGTGGCAAGCCAATTAGAGCTCTCCCAGCAAACAGAACAGGAGAGTGCGTCCTTGTCATGTTGGCTCAAGAAATACACATACTTCCAGCAGTCGCCTCAGACATTGCACACTGGTCCAATACACCTCCCCAATGCAAGAGAAGAGCACCGCAGAAAGCCTTAGGATCATTTGACACTGTTGTTTCTTGTTGTTTTCTGTGCTTGCTAGTAAAGTCAGCATGTAGAGCGATCTGTTTTTCTCACTCACTGCAATCACGCCTGTATTTATTGTTAATAAAGGTAAATACGATTTTTAGTTGTTATGGAACGTATTTATTGTTCCATGTTATTGAGTTTAACAGTAAACATCAAAAAAACTTGAAAATCTGTTTCTCTTCCAATCACAAACTAATTCTACTAAATCAGTGTTTTACCTGAGAATTATCGATTAATGATCAGTTCTTTTGATCCATCCACTTTGATGAGACAATATTTAGGTTATTTATCGCCTTTTTAATAATAAAGTTCACTCACCAAAGTTCACCGTCTTTACTGCGTCACAATCGTTCACAATGAAAGTGAAAGATACCTGAGAATATGAAAGGCGTGGCCTAACTGGATACACACCTCAGCACTCAGTAAGTAAGCAACTGCAGTAATAGATAATAATGTGTAGTAGAATATTTCTACAGCAGTACAAGTACTCCACTTAGAAAA
>OMLM01006082.1:0-10758 GCA_900302695.1 Helostoma temminkii | reverse complement strand
TCCTGCTGCAGCCAGGTTTCTGTAAGACAGAATAAATCAGTCTGATGGTCACTTATCAAGTCATTTACTAACAAGGATTTAGACGAGAGAGATCTGATATTTAATAGTCCACATTTTATTGTTTTGTTTTTATTGTGTTCAGTCACTACTGTAACTGTAACTGTAACTGTAACTTTATTTGTTGAGCCCACTACGACGTTAAACAGACAACAGTACAAACAGGAAGTGATAGGATGAGCCTACTGTAGGAGGAGCAGTCATTACCATGTGTTAAGGCCTCAGCCAGGCCCGTGTCGGCCCTTGTGGAAACTGCATGTTCTTTTTGTTTTTCATTCTTCTCTGGTCTAAACTATGTTATCGTTTTTGATAATCTCTCGTTGGCTGGTTACTTATTTTTTTGTTTAGCTTTTTTGTTCTGCAACTTACATGATTTTGTTCATTGTTTAACAATAAACCTAATTTATGACATGATCAAGTACCCACTGGTCTCATGTTACTACATTCACCCCAAGATGTTAAGTGTATGTTAATTTTAATCTGAGGTTAATGTGATGTGTATATACATATATTTATTATACATCACATTATATATGTAGTTTATGTATAATAATTTTACCTGTTGTAGCAGACATTTCATTAATGGAACACATTAGACATGCATGTAGAGTAACAGCCGACTTCCTGTAAAAGCTGAATGAAGCTGTTACAATTGAGATGCTTTGTGATGCTCTCTGTGCCTGATGTGACCTGAGAAGTGTTAAAGTCATGTAACCTGTCTCAAACTGCATGGAGACATTACGTCATGTTACAGCTGGTGTCTAAGCTTTTGTCTCTGGGTAAAATAAAAAACAGTGTTCACTTTAGCCTCATTACCATACTGTGTCCTGCTACAGGAGGCTGGGAGAGAGCCTGTCACTGTGTGCACTGACTGTGGCCTGATGTTTTATTGTAGGATAAGCCGTAGAACATGGATTCTGACGTGTCTGGCTTTATTCATGATATTAGCAACCATTTTAAGGCTGCTACTGGAGCTCTGACCCTCTTCATCTGTAAAGACGTCACTCAGCCTCTTATCAAGACAATATTTCCATTTCAGGACACGTTTATATAATGACTAGTGATTGGAATGTGCAGAGGAATTCGGGAAGTGTTTTACGAAGCACATATCGAGGCCTGCTTCACTAAGGGTGAGTGATGTCACTGATGACGTGTAAAGCCTCGCTAAATCTGGAAGTGGTTCAAGTGTCAGCATGATTTATGAAAATATATGAAACACAATGGAGAGTTGGTTGTAATGAAACCATAACCTTTTAAATTTGCACTATTAACAATATGCACTTGGTACAGCGGTGCAGTGTTTAGCACTTTTGCCTCACAGCAAGACGGTCTTGGGTTCGATTCCTGGACGGCCAGGGTCTTTCTGTGTGGAGTTGGCATGTTCTCCATGTGTACCCTGCGTCTTGCCCGTATGAAAGCTGGGTTAACACGAACCACACATCAATCAAAAACAGACTAGATTAATCAATAAATGATAAATGAATGTTTTTATTTCTATTATTGCCAGTGAATATTTCTGTGCTGACACTGTTTCTAAACAGAACAGGCCATCACAAATGAGCAGCAGGGGGTCAGTGTGCACATGAAGCCTCCAGAAATTAATCTTTTTAATCTCCAATTGGATGGAAAGCTTCAAGGCTTCATCTGACCATCACTAATAATGACAGGTCTATAATCTTAAAGGATCACTTTCAGAATCTGATCCAGTCTGTATTGAACCCTAACGTGAACCAGCTGCAGACTGGACTCTGACACAGATTGTTGGTGAGGGAAGATGTTCCACTCTGTGACACCTCTAAGGCTGGAAGTTACAGCTGCATCATCTGTAACACTGTTCACATACAGTACATCCTCGAGGAGGAATTAGACTGGCTGAGTTAACAGTAAAATATGCATATTAATGTAACTCCAAGTAGGAATATTTCAGTCACCATGTTAAGATAAAACAAGATTAAACAAAAATATCAAGTTAAAGTTTTACAAAATCAAAGTAGAAGAAGTTCACAGGTCAAACAACAGATAAAGTTTTGGTTGCGTCCAGCAGCCTGGATGAAACAGACAGTGAAGCTGACATATACTAGTAAATGTCCAGTAGTTACTGTCTGGACAGAGAGTTGTTGCTGGTTGCTTTTTGAAAATAGTCTCTAAATGTAGCAACACTGAAAATGACTACCTACCACACTGCTGGACACTGACTGATCGTCTCTGTATCAGAGACAGAGGCGTTTTCTCCAGGAGGCCAAGGGAAGCCAGGCTTCCCTTCTTTTTTCAAACTGTACCGTAGCTATCGTTTTAATAAAAACACTCTCTGAATCCGTTTTAGTTATTCCTCTGTGCTATCGCTGGCTGTCATGTCTCCTACATTTCTAACTTAGTATATTAGAATGAGTGAACGCCCCCTAAATGTTCAGTTTTTAATGTGTGGTGAAACACGGTGCTGCACTCCTGTCAATAAAATATGGGAAGCCAGCTTCTTCTGGCCTGTCTTGGTGAAAAAAAAAATCTGACAGTGTCATGGTGATAACCTCATGTGATTGTTTGTTTCAAACTGTGATTGGTGTGAAGCCAGTGGGCAACTGGCTTCCCTTGGCATCCCGCTGACCAATCAGATCACAGCATGAGATCAACGTCATCATTAGCAGTTTACAGCGGTAACATTAGACAAAGTAAAACACAAACAATGCTGGTTGGAGTTTTTACTAAAAACTAATAAATTGACTCTACAGGAACAAGTTATTAATGTTATGACGGGTCAACACCACAACTAGAGCTGAGTACGGAAAAGAAAAAGAAGGCATTCTGACTTGTAGCAGGGAAAGTTAATGTCTGTTTGGAGTGGCTAGCTGCTAATGATTTGTTCTTTTGTTTTCCATTAGTGACAAAACAAACGGAAAAATTTTTTGTTTAGTTTTGAAAAAAACGATATACACCTGGATTATTGGTTTATAATGCAGGGCTTTGATTATTCCCATTTTTCACTCACCGGACAGGACAAATGAACCAGAAAACAACTTGATTTCAGTCAATATAGTCAGGAAAGGAAAATATAAACTCACTTAATTTCTATGTGTGCACCCGTTTCCTACTAACAAAGCACGCTGTTTTCAAAATAAGATTCTGGCTTTCTTAAGGGCCTATGTACATTTTAACAAAATGGGCTATGCAGACAGGCAAAAGTGTGTTTGTCAGAGTGGATGCTCAGGTCTCCATTTAGCTTCACCTACTAAATCTTCAGGCATCAGGATGTTCTTTAACGATGTTCCTCAGTTTCACTCTCATGATTTCACCTCTACTAAAAAAGGAAAAAAAGAATAAAGTGAGCCGTTCTTTAGAACAGCTCTTGGAGAAAAACTGAGCCACAATAACTGGGTCTGTCTGAAGAGTCTGATCACTGACTGTTGTGAATCCAAACATGACACAGGCTGAACAGAGAACATCATTGAGGCAGCAGAGAAACTGAATCTGCTGAGCTGCTGCTCTTCTTGGTGCAGCACAGGAACATCTTTCTGATGGTTGTCATCCAGGTCTCTGTAGAGGAGACAGACCAGAGTCAGTCCGAGTCCTGATGAAGTCAACATCATGAAGGTAGAGACATAATGTGACTGTGTCCTGTTTCTAATATCATATCTGTTTTCTCTATCCAGGTGGATAATGGATAAGCAGTCGTCTTTATCTGTTATGTTCAGTCATTATTTCCACAGCTGCAGCCAGAAGTCAACCAGTAACATCTAAACTGTAGTGACACCACCTGAACAATGACTCAGTTAAACTGGAGCAGAGCTCTGGCTCCACACATACACATCACAGTCTTAACAGAACCTTCCTCTGACCTTGACCACCTAAGAAACTTAACATAAACTAATATAAACTTAGCAAACTGAACTGAGTCCTATCTGTGTGTAAGACATCCAATTATTTAATTATTTCAAGGTGGAGATGCAACTGAAGGAGATCAGAGGCTGTGGTAAGAAGGTGGTGGCAGGGGACAGTGTAGCTAGAGCAGCTGGTTGTCCTAAAGGTTCTGTTCAGTAGTGACTGGACTTGTTGTTAGTTCTTGAATCAGAAGTGATGAAGCTTCTGGATGGCAGGTGTCCAGAACAGAACCTATGGACAGTCTGTAAGATGACTTTGGAGGTGAGGAGGAGAAAGACAGGGAGGACTGGACCAAGGACGGGTCCGACAGTCAGACCAGTCAGACACTGGGAGCTCACAGAGTGGGCTGGATGACTGGACGACTACTGCAGAGAGTTGTAACAGAGGCTGAGCAGGTCGCGCACAGTGTTGGACAGTTTGAATCATATCTAAGCTGGTGATGGCTTCCAAACCTACAACTACACTAGATCCTCTACGGCTGCACTGCACAGGCCATGGTCTCCTGCCTGGTCATGTTCCATATAAGGTCATGTCCTGTTTCTGCTCTCTTCCTGGTTCAGTCACTAATCAACCTGATCATATCACCTGTGCTGCTCTTTTTAAGCCGGTTCTCTGGCCCTTTACCCTCAGATCGTCCACTAACTGTCAGCCATGTCTAGTCCTGCCTGTCATGAACCTGATCTGGTTTGGACCTGAGTGTCTCCTCTGAGCCTCTGAAACTTATCTCTGGCCTGATTAATGATGGAGAGCTATTTATTGGAAAGCTTAGACTTGGATTTTGGACTCTGACCCTGCTCTGTTTTCTGAACCTAATATCTGCTCAGCTCTGCTATCTGATCGGATCAGAACATTTTAAATGTGTTTGGAGCTACTAATGATGTAGCAATGCGATCACACTTGGTGACGGTCCATTCTATTTTAAATCAAATTCGGAACATGACATAAAATAAGCCAGAGATGGAAGAGAAATGTAATGGGAATTTAAGCTCTTTGTATCTCCTGATATCTAACTTCCTTAGAACACAACCTTCTGTTTTCTCACCAAAGTCTGAAACAAATTTTGCCTTTTGATCATGCTGTCTACACCTCTCAGGAACTACCACCTGGTTGTGAAATCCTGCGGGAAACTCCTGCAAATCCACATCCCAGGAAAATCAGTGACACCTACAGCAGACAAAAGGCGGGGGCACCTACCTGGGGAGGGTGTTCCCCAGGTTTAGAAACCTTGATTTCCCTATGTTCAGGGTCTTTCTTCATTCTGACCGCTCGCGTGTTGATTGACCTTCTTTGCAAAGAATTAAAACCTTGTCGGCCGGCAGAAGTCTCTATTTCATTATTCACCAACAGAGGAAAATTTCCACAACAGAAATCAATGGACTGATTAAATGTACACCCTTGGCCAGAAGTTTTGAGAATGACAGAAATGTTACGTGTTCACAAAGTCTGCTGCTTAAGGTTTTTTTTTCATGGTATACCATGGAAACATCAGACAAAAAACATCTAAAAACCCTTAAGCAGCAGACTTTGTGAACACATAACATTTCTATCATTCTCAAAACTTCTGGCCATGGATGTACAATATGCAGATTTCAAGCTTAGAATTTCATGTAATCTCTGAGCAGAAAGCTGCTCTGTGTAATCTGGTTATTAAGCTGCATGTGAACATGTGAACTGTGTCAGTGACAGTAACTCACTGGAAAAGAAGGATGGAAAACACCCTTCATTTAGTTCCTCTGATAAATGATGCAGTCATTGACAACTAACTCAGGTGCTGTATGAAGGAAGGATCTTAAAGGTTTCAATGTTATTATGAAAATATCATCTGTTCTCTACTACTGACCTCTGACTCTCAGCTCCACTCCTGTCTGTCCCAGGACGTCTCCATCTTTGAGGACGGTGCAGATGTAGAGACTACGATCATCAAGAATCACATTCCTCAGGGTCAGACTGAGGTCTCCGGTTCTCAGCAGGTCTTCCCTCATCTCTGTGCGGCCTCGGTAATCCTGGTCCTGTTTGTCCGGCTGGTTCAGGCCGTTCTTATTCACGTGGACCGCTCTCAGTCTAGTGTCTGAACGTCTCCACTCTACTGTGAGATTCTCAGGAAGGTTGGTTGTGGTTTTAAATGGCAGCTGGACAGATGTCACCCCCTCTGTTACCTCCACTTCCTCTACCTGAAACACTGAGAGGAGCAGGAATCAGAGGATGAGCAGGAATCAGAGGATGAGCTTTAGACTCCAGGTCCTGTGTTTATAAAGCTCCTCAGAATACTTCTTAGGAGAGAACCTGGGATATAAATCCTCTGAAGTGGGACTAGGATATAAAATATATAGTTGAAACACCCTAATGTTCCTCTCAGTGAGGAGCAGGGCTGCTCGTAGACATCACATTTACACACTGCAGATGATCTGCCTGTTGAGTGAGAAAACTGCTTCAGTTCACTCTCTGCAGTTTATTCCTCCATGGTGTGTTTTCTGCTGTTCCTAAGCTCAGGTGTCATTTTACCTCCTTCCAGGAGAAACAAAGCTGCAGTTGATCAGTTATTTCTTAAATGTAAAAAGTGAATTATTTTTAGCATGAAGCGACACAAACACAACTTTCACACTAACAGCTGAAATGTACAGAGAGCCTTGGTAGCTCAGTGGTTACAGGGAGATGTGATGTCCCTGCTTCGAGTCATCACGTCCCAGTCACTTGTCTCATGCTTCCTGTCTGCATCCTCTCTGACTCCATCATTAAAGTAAAGAGCTGGGAACACGTTTGGTTCCAGTAGCTGCAAGGTCACACCAGCTGACTCTCTTACTGGCTGACTGTATTTCAGGATCATGTGACATGTACATAAACATGTGACTAATGTAGAACATGTAAGTCATTCATATTTTTTACACAAATCTGAGCCCGACCTCTCAAACATCAAACTGACAATGACAAATGTTTTACTGAGACTGTCAGAACCATCACTGCCTGTTTCCTAAACACTGATGAAGACACACTCACTCAGATAAAGACTTTTCACTGTTGAATGTCAGAACTGACATCAGCTGCACACATGAAGCCAGTGCCACCATCACCTTTCAGATCAGAACACCAAAAACAATCAGTCACACAGGGATCCTAATAGTTTTCCTAGTGGCTCGTATCAGCGTGTCTGTGGGCTGATACCAGACAGACATGTCCTGCAGGACACTGTCCACTGCTCACTTACACATTCCGACCTAACATCAGACTATGAGACTTCAGAAACTCTTCTTGTTTTGTCAGTGTAATAATTACATTCGATGTGTAATGTGAAGCATCAGTTACTGCCCTGACCTGTGACATTAAGCCGGACTCCTTTCTGTCTCAGGATGATTTCATCTTTGTAGACTGTGCAGATGTAGACACCTCTATCCTCAGGACGAGGTTTCCTCAGGGTCAGACTGAGGTCTCCACTTCTCAGTGGGTCGTCCTCCATCTGTGTGCGTCCTCTGTACATCTCGATCTGTTTGTCTGGCTGGTTCTGGCCGTTCTGGTACATATGGACCAGCATGGGTTCAGGGCCCAAGCGTCTCCACTCCACTGTGGGGGAGTGTTCACTGTGACGTCCTCTGGCAGGTCAGTTGTGGTTTTAAAGGGCAGCGAGACAAAGCTCAGCCCCTCTGTCACCACCACACTGTGTACCTGAGGTCCTGAAAGGACAGTAAACCAGAGGAAGATCTTCAGAGACAGCAGCTAAAGACAGATTCAGTCAGTGTGAAGCTACACATCAGTCTACACTGGCTGACAAGTGGCTCTGAACTCCTGGTTCCTACCTGCAGCTCTCACACTCTTTGTAATCTGGTGACTAAGTTCCATGTAAATGCACTGAATGTAGCTCTGACCCAGAAAAAACTGTCACTTTCTCCACTATGTTGATTTCTTAACTGTCATGTGAAAAGGAAAATCAGGGTAGAGGATTAGAGAAACCTGATTTCCCTAAGGAGAAGCTGATTACACTGACGTTAGTTTAATTTAACACGCAAAAACAAACAAGGGCTACACACCTGCTGGGGCCTTTCTCCTGTCTTTAATACAATAACTGAGGGAGGAGACGAAGAAGAAGAACAGACCAGTCAGGAGAAGGAAGATGCACATGACAGCGAGAATGATGATAAGAGTGACTGGATAAAAAACAAGAACAAACAAAATATTAAAATCATAATACAGCACTGATCTGAATCCAGACCTGGATCTGAGACGGTAAAGGACAAAGATCCTTCTGGCTCTTCAGATGTTACAGAGGTGACCTCATTAGTAAATATGAGGATAAACCATCTGGACCACCTGAAGCATCACAGTGGCATCGTTCGCTGTTAGATCTTGGAATATACAGTATTAATACATTTCTAATAAACATTAATAATCAGGACACAGACACTTTCTGCCCTTCAGGATATAGAGAAACTATATTACTGTCATTAAGAACTGCAACATGAAACATGGAGGAGACTCTGGAGGGATTATCATGTGATACAGAAACTTATCTCACCTATCAGTACATCAGTACTCATCACATCTTAAAGCTTAAAAGGCATCAGACTGTGACCAGAACCTTCATATCTGTGCAGCCTACAAACCTGTTTGATCATCTTCAGATGGAAACCAGACACTTTCAGGCTGTAGGACATGTGCTGCTACTGCTAATTGCTTGAAATTGAATATATGTGTTGGGGAATGTGGGTTTCTTGCTGTTTTCTGGCTAAATTCATCAAAACAAGGTTCACTCACAAGTAAATGTTTTAGAGTCCAGAGAAGAACAGCTACTAAAGCAGGTTCCCTCTAATAATAAACATCCAAAAACACATTTAAACTCAAACCCCCCAACACACTTCAGCACCTAAAACCTAAAAGCAGCCCATCTGCCTGCTGACTCTGAGAGTCCAGACCAGCACTAGTAATCACACCCACATGAGAATGAACCAATAAAGAAAGGAAAACATCGTCTTTGCTCCACTGGGAAAGTGAACGTGAACGTTATCAGGCCTAAACTGGACCAACAGTCCAACAGAACATCTCCACATCACAGTCTGGATCCAGAGAAGACACTGTTCACTGTGACGCTGCTGAGGTGCAGACAGAGACACTTTCTGCTGTGATCAATAAACACTTTCTGATCAGAGGCAGATGTTACTGACACATCAGCTGCTGCTGAACACGTGTCTTTCATGTGTCTCTGTGGAGGTGTGGACATTCATATCTTTCAGTTGTTCAGACTGATATTTCCATGTTTTATTATAGATTCTATTCTTCATTTAACACCTCACCTGTCATTCAACTATACTGTTTGTTGTTATTGTTTGATTCCTGTCTGTATCTTGTTTGAATTAAAATGCTTGGTAGTACTGTAAGTACACACTATCATAACAAGTACTGTAAAATGGAAAATGGAGAACTGACCTCCAACCTCCAGTTCTACTTCAGTTCTGCTTCTCTCTTGTCCAGACCAGTAGACGATGCAGTTGTAGGTTCCACTGTCAGACCTCACTGGATAACTCAGAGTCAGACTGAGGTCTCCACTTTCCAGAGCACCTCCTCTCATCGACGTTCGGCCTCTGTATGTCGGGTTTTGCTCAGTGAGGTTGTCACCACTGACCCCACGCATGTGGACCAGTTCTGGACTGAGGTTATTTCTGGTCCACACCACTGTAGAACCTTCAGAGGTGAAGAACGGCACGTGGCAGGGCAGTAAGACAGAGTCTGCACCCTGCTCAACCTGTACACCTGAGGCATGCTGGGAAACTGAGAGAAACAGGAAGAGGATGGTTAAACTGGAAGAACATGTTTGTTTTCACACTAAACACTTCAGACATGTCATGGATAGAAAACAGTGAATCCCAAATGATGAGTACCGTGAACATAACTGAATTATTTTCATATACAGAGGATACAAAGTGTAAACGGTATTTAAATTTTTTTTTTTTGAGTGGCTGGAGCAGATGACACTCAGCTATATTTAGCTATTAAACCAAATTAAACAAATAATTTAGTCAAACTTCAAGAATGTTTAAAAGACATAAAGGCCTGGATGTCCTGCAATTTTCTACTTCTTAATTCAGACAAGACAGAGGTTATTCTATTTGGGCCCAAAAACCTCAGGGATACGATGTCTAATCATATACTTACTTTAGATGACATAACTCTGGCTTCCAGCACTACTGTGAGGAATCTTGGAGTTATCTTTGACCAGGATATCTCCTTTAACCCATATATAAAAGAAATCTCCAGAACTGCCTTCTTCCACCTGAGGAATATTTCTAAAATTAGAAGCATCCTGTCTCATAGTGATGCTGAAAAACTGTTTTTTGGTTCTAGCTCTCTCTCTCTCTCTCTCTAGGTCAAAGTGATTTCACTCTGTGATTTTAAATGATGTAAATTTGTACCCATACAGTGAGACTAACATCAGGAACTGAAGACAGACATTTTAATAGCCCTGTTTATTTATACATGTGAATATTTTTCTACAGTGTTTTGTTCTGGAGCAGACACAGTCTGAAATCACTAAAGAGAGGTCATCTTACCGTGCAGGAGGATCAGACACAGCACCACCAACACCTTCATCTTCCTGGTGAAACTGCTTTTATTGTGAAGGTTTCAGGGTGACCACCTTCGTCCTCCAGTTTCTCCTCAGTGTGTTCACAGGCTGCCTTCAGGTGTTTGGTAAAAGTTAAACTCTGCTCTGACAGAAGGTTCACAAGTTTTACAGCTTTTACTTTCACTTCACAATCAGCCTCTGAGCAGAAGCAGTGGCAGTGGCAGCACCACCATGTGGTCAGGTGGTGACCTGCAGGAGGACCTCATTTGTTTTTTTCACAT
>OMLM01006077.1:6815-18028 GCA_900302695.1 Helostoma temminkii | reverse complement strand
TGACTTTGCTTTAAGCTATTTTTTAGCAGTAGTCATTGGTGACAAAGACACAACCAGTAAAAACAGGTGTGCAATTGTTTAATTATTACCAAAATGGTCTTCAGGTGTGGATTCCTGGTTTTTAATGAGTCATCCTTTTTGTTGCACCTCTTCATCTTCCTCTTCATCTGTTTCCTCTCCTCATCTCACTACTCATATTTTCTTCTGATGTAGATGACAGTGCTGTAAACACTGCAAGAGGAATCATCATTACACATGCGCATGGTTCATTTGAGTTCCTAATTCAGGAACATTAAGGTAATTAAAGTCCTTCTTGTACTTTGTTCACAGTGGTGAGGAAGACAACTCAGTAAATCTTGAAATTAAGCTGCATAACTGAGCACAGTGAGATTTAATCAGCATTAACCTACTGGCTGTGATATTAATGTGCTGAATCAAATTTCCAAAGATTAAAATCAGCTTTTCTGTGAGTGTCTTGGAAGCAGAATGAGATCACAAAGAATTTTAAAGCTTAGCATGTAGCCTCAGGTGCTGTAATAATATGATATGGTAATATAATATCTTACATTTCATGCGTAAATTAAACTCTCAGATCATAACTTTTGTACTGTGGTGTCTTCAGGACAAACTCTGCAGCAACGCTGAATGATACGGTTGGATTTTGTGTAGTAGACTCTCCAGGGTTGTTACAATAATATGTCCCATATAATGTGAACTGATCCTGAACAGAGCAGAAGGGTCTTTGTGTGTGTTTGGTGCATGTTATTGCTCGACTTAGTGTCTCTGTAGCAGCGATATTACTTATGAAATTGATTCTCCTCCGTATAACAGCGGCTTTGAAAAGGTCTAATGAAGTTCACCGTCTGTCGGCTCCTTCTTCAGCTGCTTTAATAAACTGTGGACGACAAACTAACGCAACTTAATGGCAAAAGTGCTGACTTTGACATAACGGCAGCTATTTTGGTGCCCTGTTAAACAGTTGCTTTAATTTTTCAACACTACTGTAGGTGACTCATAGAGCTCGGATCAGAATGAAACTACTAAAAGTCAGAGATATAAACTTGTGTGTCAGAGTGTTGGGGCTGATGTGAGCTGTGCAGCACAGGGTCTTTCTGGTTTATTATCTTTTTGGTGGTGTTAGTGGAACAGGCTTAGTTCCAGCCTGTTCCACTTCCAACATTTAGATTCATCCCTCCACTATTACTTACTGGAAGAAGCTTCTTAAAACAACTGGCAGACATCTAGGCCCCATTTTTCATATGTGGCTCAACAGCCAAATAATATTGATGACAATTTCACATGATCAGCTGAGAGTCGAACTTGACCTATTGTCGAGCAGTGGGTCACTTTTTCCTCTTTGGTGTTCAGCCATTGCTCTGGTCTTACTGGGTCACTTTTCATCCATCTTCTTGTGATGGCCTCTTTGCAAACAAACATAAAAATTTTGAATAAATACTCATCTTTCTTTTGGATTATATCAGGAGGGATCAGTCCCAGGTACACAGTCCGAGGATACCAGTCTAGTTTCTCCTCTATGGTTTGAATAATTTTGTCCCAAAACATTTGAATTTTTTGGTATGACCAAAGACATGTGAGTGGTCGGCATTCATGTGGCCACAAAATCTCCAGCAGCGTTGTTGTTTTACCACTTGTTCACTTTCTATATTAGGTGTGTTAAAGAAGCTAATTAGGTTCTTCCATCCAAACTTTTGGAGCTAGTGGAGGTTTGTTGTGTTCACCACTCACTCTCTGACAATTTAATATTCAGTCCTGTTTCCTGTTTTAGTTTTCAGAAGTTTACTGTCTCTGCTGATTCATATTGCATCTTTCTGGTCCTTATAGTCAGCCCTCCTAGCATGACTTGGAGTTGGCATTGATCTGGGTATAGTTCAATGTGCTTCCATCTAATCTGGTAGCCTGGGGAGCGCCAGTAGACTATGGGTATTTCTCTGCATATTTCTCTGTTCTCTGCAGTCTCTGGATGTGTTTATCATATACAACATATAAACACCAGAGAAAAGCAGAGCTGAGCTTGTGATCCTGCTGCCTCAATTGTGTCTGTACTGTGTCCGCACTTGTACAGAAGTTTGTACTTCACATACTCTGTATTGAGAAATTCCCCATGTATCTAACCTGCCACATTTTATTGGTGTCAGACCAGGAAGTCCATCCAACTGTGGATACATAGCATGCTAGAAATCAGAGCAATGATAAGTGATACAATATGTAGGTAACTTAATAAGTTATGAATACCTGTGTGTATGTGTGCTCACTAAAAAGCACAAAACACAATTCACAAGAAGTGTTGAAATTGTTGTAAATGAGTGTAACCGCAACAAAGTCTCCACAACTACAGCTTTGAACCAATACACAGGCACTAGTTGGCAGAATATACCTGTGACTTTAAATTTTAACCCATTGCCAGCTTCTTGAGACAGTGAGCCTATAATACAGGCAGTGGACATGCAACTGAAGTCCAAGTAGAGTTTTACATTTCATTTTTAGGCCTGTTTGCCTCCACCTGTCTGCATTTTTGCTGCTTTTGTTAAGTTACATCTTAAATCCCTCGAAGCTGAGGTGAAACAAGCTTAAACCGAGTTTCATCTTTAGGACTTTAGTTCAGTCAGATTCATCCTAGTGCTAACGGGACTCTAGTGTACATGATCAATATGGCATCTAACTGATGGTTGCTGCATAGACATCAAGCTACACACTTTTCTGTCCATCGGGGCATGGACTCGTGTAAAATGTCTACACTGAGGAGATAATGACTACAGCCTAAGACAACCTTCTGTTGGCTGTTGATCAGGGAGATGTGAAGATATTTTATGGCCTGGTCTCATTAAACAGGAGTTTAAGCTTCTCCATCACTTTTATTTTTGTGGTGAAGCTCTGTTGGATGGAAAAGCGCTCTTCTTCTCTCATGGCAGGCTGCTGGTAATTACCCAGCCCACCTGCAGCTTGTAATATGAGCGGCTGCACATGTTTTTCACTGTTTGATCAATCAGATGAGCAATTAGATGACACAATTGTCCTTCTAATTATGAGCTCGCCTACGCGCAGCAGGAGAGAGCAGCCACTGCACTGATCATTCCTCCTTCACTCACTTGGTGATGATCTAATGAATGAGCTTCACTTTATTCAGGTGTGAGCTTGTTACTGGAGAAGATCAAACATTTTGCACAGGGCCCTCGACTGAACAGCTAATTGCAGACAATTTGCATTCAAGAAGATGTTCTGTTTATCTCTGACAACAGTAGAGAAGACAGATCAATTTCACCCATCATGTGATGCATTAAACATATTAAATGGATCTTTGAACTTAGATTCTATTATTCCCAAAGGCCGAGACTGAACTAACACAATCATAATTAATACATTAGATGTAGACTGTGATTACTTGTTTGGCTCCAGATCTTTTTGTTTTTGTTGGATGGAACAGCGGTTCGCAAATCTCATACATTTTTCATTCACAGTAGAACAGAGAAAACATTGAATGTTTAAACCGAGGAAATTAACCATTGTGAGAAAGAAATAAGGCAATTTTTAAAATTGATGGCAGCAACATGTCTCAAAACTGCTGGGACATGTTTACCACAGTGTAAACATGACTCTTCCTTTAACAACAGTCTGTAAACATCTGGGAACTGAGGAGTCCAGTTGTTGGAATACTGGGAAGTGCAGACAGTTCAGAACCTGAACTCTTCTGCTATGAAACCATGCTGTTGTCATAGATGCACACTGCAAATGTGACATTGCAAATTTAATACTCTCAGAGTTAAAAGTAACATTTAGCCTGTGTTTATATGGTAAAATGTTAAATTAAGACTTTTGAAAGAGTTAGATGACAAATACACTGAATGTTTACTTGTTACACTGGATTAAGAGTTAAAATGTTCAGTCTGCCAGTGAACCTATCCTATTGTTCCTGTGAAACACAATCTGTATTTTTTTAACAAAAGTGTTAAATTGGACAAAGTAAAGTCAGACATTTACAGTCTTGCCCTTTTAAGCTGTTACCCATCAAAGCTGGGTGGGGTCTAATTACATCTCTAGTTTTCACTGGTGGGATCAACTCTGTCAACTGTGAACAAAACTTTACTCTGAAAGTGTTCTGTGCAGTATTCATTTCAATTCAATTCAACTTTATTTATAAATTACAACAAAAGTCATCTCAAGCGATAATTGTGTTAAGGTCCGGGGTTGATTATTAAACCTGAGTGGTATATTGCTGCTACTCCTCCACCCCAACCTGTGCTTCTAGAAACATGATAGTTAACATGACTTGTGGGGGTTGACTCATTTAGACTAACAAATGATGGTATGCGGTTTAGCATTGTCCTGCTGGACTGTGCATGTTCTTCCCTGAAAAAAGATGTGATCTAAAACTTGGATATATCTTCCTTAAGCACTAATGCGCCCCCATACCTTTAGAGATGCAGGCTTTAGAACCAAAAGCTGATACAAGCCCGGCAGTCCCTCTCCTTTAGCCTTGAGGATGCAGCGTCCGTGGCTTCCAAAAAATGTAAGATTTAGTTTTCTGTCTTATATTGTGTTTCAGCCTTGTCCCTTGTACACGGAGATTTCTCACAATACTCTGAATCCTTTGATGAGATAATTACTCTTTTTTTTTCTCACATTTTTAACCACTCAGCCAACACCACATTTAAGGAATGCATGTGGTTGAACTGCTCTCCTACTGCTTCCGTCTCGTAATTCTCATGTTGGACACCTATCATTTCTCTGTCCCTAATTTAACCCTGCTATCGCTCTCTTCAATAAAAACACCTGGCACATTGGACTGCTGCCCCAACCCACATCTTCTACTGAAAAATGTTTATTTTCTGTGTGAATGGACCACCGTGCATTTTGGAACAGTGGAGGAACATTGTACATCCTGTTCTGCCGCTGAACGTCAGGGAGATTTTGTTTATGCGGCAACAATCCTCCACAGTCACAGTTTGTTAAGGACAAAGACAGCTGCAGGAAGGTGCTGAATAGAAACTATATGTGTTTATTTATTGATGCTGCTTCAATCAGCAGAGCATCAACTGCAAGTGATGTTTATTCTATCTCTGTTAAATTTACCTGCTTATTGAAGGAATTCAAAGCTGGCAGGGTTTTTACCAGACAAAAGGTCGAGGTCGATTATGTTCCTATGTCGAAGGCCTTCCTCCCCCTCACAGCTCCTCTCCACTTGGCTGATAAGAGCGTGTGGAGGTGAAACCGATAAATGGAAAATCATTTTATTACTGGATAGCAAGGCTGTAAGGTGGCTGAGCTGTGATAACTGATTAGCATCGGAACAAACACTCCGGCAGAA
Organism: Helostoma temminkii; assembly: GCA_900302695.1. Lineage (NCBI taxonomy): Eukaryota > Metazoa > Chordata > Actinopteri > Anabantiformes > Helostomatidae > Helostoma > Helostoma temminkii. Next base: position 12,705 of record OMLM01006077.1, on the reverse strand, counting down.
AGAGAAGGAGAAGTTGAAAATGTTTCGGGAAGGGAGGAGGTGATGGCTGTGAGGATGATTTTTTAACAGTACACATCGCCTGCAGACAGGCGTGTTTAAAAAGTTGTCCTCCAAGGCTGTTATTTCACTGTCACAGATTAGCTTTGTTTCTCCAGGGACTGATATTTTTCCATTAGAGATTAGACCAGTGTTATCTGCGATTGAGGATGAAGGCTCTACAGAGTCAGGGTGCTCTTAAAGTAACGTTGTGACACTGTGGAGCAATCTGATAAGTCTGATATATATTCTCTGCAGACCCGGGGAATTTCTGCTCCATTTAAGCTGCCGGTCTCTTTACTTTTCATTACCTTGTTCCCGCCTCAATCTTCTTCCTTATCTTAGGTTCAGTCAATCACACACAGGTGACAGACATCAAGTCGACAATGGCATCTCAAACGTTTCTGATAAAGTCTGACAAGAACAGCTAAAAGTTATGTTCTTCTTGAAAATCAGGTTAAGTTATGGTTATTCAGCTAGTAAATAAAAAGTATTCAAAAAAATGTGATCAGTGGTGACAGATGTGTTGTCAGCAGCCTCTTCTAATCAACAGTTGTCGATGTTAAAAGGTAAAATGTTGGGATTATATAATTTTTTTATTGCCAACAATTTGCCTAAAGCCAAGAATCAATGCAGCTGATGAACAGATTAACTGAACTTAGCCCCTGACCACCTACCAGGTTTGGCACTGCTTGGACCAACTACACGACTCTAAGTTCCCTTTGTGATCACATTGTTGATTCCCATTATATATGTGCTTGTAAAGCTTAATGTAGACCCTCATTGCTAGATTGTATCTGCATTGCCATGCTACGGACCGTCCTGCTTCATGCTGGAGCTTTTCTCATCTTTTTGGTGACTGCCTGGTTTTGATGTCTTGTTTGTCTCTGATAACGTCCCAGAGTTTAAGGGCTAATCCCTTTCTCAATATTACCCCTACCCCTCTCATTCTCCTACACTTTGCCCCATGAAACAGAGTGACAAGGTGTATAGCTGACAATATCCACTAAGAAATGAGACACCCCTAACTTTACCGTTATACGTCTTCACGCGGTGTCACTGGCTGCTAAGTAATACATGACATGGCGTTTCAATTCATTGTCAGTTGTGGTAATCTCGACTGTGTGGGTTGCAATAAGCACAAAACTAAAAAGCACGGTTTGTTTAAAACATCACGTAGCAGTGGTTGTTACCACAAGAAAACAACAGAGCAGGGTTATGCAATGATATTAGACAAGCAATTAAAAAGTTCAGCAAATTCGCTGTTTCTGGTCATTTGTTAATATTTGTGGGCTTCTTTGCTCTCATGTGCCGCCATGATGCCCATGTTTCTGGTGTATGCTGAGAAATCCTCATACCCCTTTTTTTCAAGTGTGGTCCTCTGTCTTAGCCCTACCCCTCCTTCCAAAAGAGAATCAGGATACCACTACTCATCACGTAAACACACAAAGCGGAGGGGTAGGGCTAAGATGTGGAAATGGGATTGGCCCAAAGTCTTGTTCGTTCTGAGACCCCATCCTGACCGCTTCAAGTTCAAGTTCAAGTAGGCTTTATTGTCATTTCAACAATATACAGGGCAGTACACATTGAAATGAAACCAAGGTGCTACATTAGACAACATAAATTAAATTAAAAATGTACACATGCTTCTCAATTTTGCATCATCAACAGGAAGCCATTTTGTTGAGACTTTATTGCATTGCCTAAAACTACTCACTTTTCCACTGAAGCCTTTGTGTGTGACCACTAGTGTTGCACAGAAACAGCTGGTAGATACTTTTAAACTTCCAGTGTATTTCAGAGACTGTACCTTATTTATACTTGATTAAAGAAGTTGAATCAGTACCTCTACTTTAGTAGAATATTTCTTATGCCTCTGCAACAGCGACACCTGTGGCTGGAGGCATTATGTTCTCTGTCTGTCTCACTCTTTATTTGTTATTTCGAACATTTGGCAAAAAGGTTGTCAAGGTTGATGGGTGCATACTCCTGCAGTGTGGTAATTGTAGTGTCCGTACTTCTATTTAAGCAAATGTGTGTACTTCTCATGGGAGTGATGTCAGTAAACCTAACGCTAGCAGCAGGGCTGTTATTAACAAGACACCAAAATGTGCAGAATGAGCCCTGGAAGGCTGCGTTACCCTTTTTCTAAAGACATTAGAGAGTGTTATGACGATGTTATAGAAAACAGAGCAAACTATTTCTATTGGAGAAACCGCTGATTTGTTGTGATGAAATGAGTTTGCAGCCTCAGTTCATTTAAAGCATCACCTCCCTCTGCACTGCCAAAATTGTCACGTTTGCCTTAAATGATACTTTTTAAGATGGTTATGAAAATTTCCAGTGTTTTCAATCCTATGTGATTATCCCTGTAGGAAGCCTCCATTTTCCTCCAGGCATCACCTAAGCTGTCCCATTATGGTGCGTATCACGAGGCTTTCTCCAGCTAAAGTCTCATTTCCCCTGTGGCACACCTCCCATTACGTACGCCAACAGGATGACATTTAGAGAAGCCTCCGATTTGTTGTTATCTCACTCACAGAGATGGTGGTAAGCTATTTTCTGCTCAGTGGGGGCCTCCATCTCATTCTCTCTCAAATTACCCTCTCTGTTTGTGTTGCGTTCTGATGTTTTCCCATCTCCACGTTGCTGCTGCTTTTTCAACTTTTCTCCCATTTATTTTTTTAAATGTTAGTTTTGCACAATTACAAGTGTTTCGCCAAGATAATGTGAGCCGACACTTAGCTGCAGTGTGCCGTTCAGTTTGGCTTCAATTTACCTTTAATCCAGGTGACTGGCAAAGCGACAAAGATGCTTTGACAGTAGCCTGGCAGAGGGAGAAAAGGACATTACTGCAGCATCTGCTGTGGGTTTTGGTGCCTGCACAGGAACTACACAGGAAATAAGTATGTAAATGCAACAATAAATTACGGGGTTGAACAGGCGTTTTCGTTGTGACGGTGGCATTTATATGTCAAAGATAAAACAGGGTAAAAGCTGATTTTTGCCAAATGTTGCAGGAATCATTCACATCCACACAGCTCTGTTTCAAAAGGGCAAGAGAAATGTTTTCTAGTTGTAATTTAAAACCAGTTTGGTGTCTACTAAAGGGAACATGAATAATGTATTTTCCAAATGGATCTGTTTAAACTAAGATAGGTTTTCTGTATTTATTTGTTTGTTCATGCAAACGGCGAGCGGCAGCGCTGAGTTAAAGCTGACAGCCACGGTTTCATTTCCCCAGCGGGTCCATTTGGGTTTTTAAAAGCACCAATATCCTTGTTTCCACGTGTTGTTTTGTAATGTAGGTGTTTGTGAAGCCCTGTGAGGCTGCAACCTTGATTAAAGTCACTTCTATTTAAACTGACTTAACTTGACAAGATTGTATTTACAGTAAATATACAGCACGATGGTGAATTGTTTTATCAATAGCACTAGAAAACAGACTTTATCAGTCTGGCTGCAGCAGTAAGAAGCCTCTCAACCCTACTGAGCGAGATTTAATGAGACATCTCTGAAACTTACAGAGAAGAAGAAAACATCTTGTCCAAGTAAAGCAATCACCTGAGTTAATGTTCTCATTCGTCCCTTTGGTGTCGATCTCCACAGACAGGTTGGGTTAGTAAACACAATGTATCTAGCTGCACTTGCAGTGGTTTTGTGTTATTTAATTTAGTGTGAATAAAGTGTGTCTGTGTAAATATACTCTGCTGCTAGTACATGAAATGTTTGTGTTTTAAATATTCTAATGAAGGCGGCTGTGAAGACAAATTAGGTTGTGAAGCAACTGTGAAACTTACTGTGTGTATGTTAAAATGAAAACCTTGGTAAATGAGCTCCGTTGTCTTTTTTAGATCACCCTGAAGCATAAATGGGTTTAGCTGATGGAGGGATAACTAATTAATGTTTAGGTTGTATGTGTATGTTTATACAGGGACAGAGGGTGGATGGGGGGAGCAAAGTCCTGCACATCCAGAAATTAAATTCCAAAGAGGCAGCATCATTAGTGCTATTATGATCACTTTTCCATCTGCACTACTTCATGTAGATGTTGTTTTATTCCAAAGGTTCTGTCTTTTTAATGGACGTAGTATAATGAGACTGATCATTCAGCAGCTGCAGCTAAGCTACCCAGCCTCAGCTACTGCAAACGGTGCTGTGGAATGTAAGGTAATGGGACAAACCGAGTGCTTAACCTTGGTACTGACTCTTCAAGTGTGAGAACAGGCCACCCAGTGGTTTCTTTAAGTGGCTGCTCTGTCTGAATCCCTGTGGTTGGATTCCTTGTTTTTGTTTCGGCCTCAGTAATCCATCACTTTGGGACTCGTAGACATTTCTCCGGAGCTCCATCTGCAGAGCAACTGAACGCTTTATTCATTCATAACATTTTAACAGTTATTTATTTCCTGAAGTGTTAGAGCAGGGACGCGTGGCCCCCTTTTTATGAGTGTGTGCCCCCAATATGAAGATTTCTGGTCATGTCTCTGCATTTATGAGCTTAGAGCAAAGCCACATTTTGATGAAAAATCATTTGAAATTAGTCAATATGATATGTGTGGTATAACTATATATTTTTTCTTCCTTCTCATTTTGGGAGCCACTGCTTTAATAATGTCTTTAAATAAACACATTAGAATATAATCTCCTCACACTTTGTTCACAGCGTTTGGTAAACAAAGCTTAAATTTACCAGCTCACTGCCTCACCTCCATCATGATCACCGTCCACACTGTGATTTTTATTTTTTTACATATCATGCATTCATGAAGAACCATTAATTCAACACGCACATTATGGTGGTGGGATTACAGCAACTTAACGCTCGTTGTATCAGGGCTGCAGAGATGAAAACCATCTATATCACCACCCACACTTTATTACACATCAGATGTATCATCACTACAGTTCCTGCTCCGTCTCATTGGGTTTTCTGTGTAATCAGAGTGGTGATCACATCCATATTCAGATCCCACCTGGATTCATATTTCTACTCATCTGTATTGACACTGAGCCAGGTGCTAAAGGTCGCCCATTAATCACTGTGTATATCGCTGTAACTCATCACTGATGCTGTTTATGCCCTGAGGTCAGAGCACAGTGATGGGTTATTAGTTTAGAAGGTGCTGAACTTCCAGAGACAAACAGAGACTTCTGTGATCCTGGGAAAGTTTGTTTTCAGTGGCCAAATGAAAAATGTCTGAATCTCTTTCATCACAACCTACAAAAATATTCAGGGATTTAAATATTTACATATAATAAACATACAGCGCCTACAGTACTGACAGACAATAGAGCTACATCCTGTCTACCAGCTATAGTGAACTTATATTTTCTACTACTTGCAAACTAAATGCACTGATGTCCATCGTGCACTTCTGAATAACTGCTAATAGCTTCCATGTAGTATGACTTCCTCCATGTTGATGAACTGAAGCACAGCTGTGTCAGTCATCACAGTCTGTAGTTGTAGCAGTAAAACCTTTCTTAATAAAGGTTTTATAACTCAACTATTAATTTCCGACCATACTTTAAAGGGTAAACACCATGTCACACAACAATTTGTGACAAATTATTATTTACAACCTTAATAGTTGTTTGTTTATAAAGTTAAACCACTGAAATGCATGCTGGGTATTTTTATATACTTGTCAGTATACTTAAATGTACTAAGTATACTTAGACTTGTTTGTATATTATTTGCCATTTTACAGCAATACTTAAACACCGCTTTGTATTGTACCTCTGATAAGTGCATAGAAAGTAAACTAAAAGTATACTTGCTCATTTTTAAAGTTTAAGTTTAAAATAAGTACTAATAGTATACTTGAATATACTTCTTTTTCATAAGGGTAAA
>OMLM01006062.1:1244-11612 GCA_900302695.1 Helostoma temminkii | reverse complement strand
CTTCCAGCAGCTCCTCTATCACCTGCTCAAACGTGTCTGTAAGTGAGGGCAGTTCCCCACGCTGGCCTGGCCCACCACCACTCTGTGGAGTCCCATGGCCTCGTGGGGCCGTCGCAGCAGCGCCCAAGTAGCCTTCCGTCCGATGGCCCCGCATGCCCGGGGCGTCTCTCAGGGGCGCAGCTCTCATGCAACTGAAGTATGAAATAACCATAGTAAGGAACAGGATGGTCATCACTCTTCTAACCTGGTGGAACTGGAGGGGAGAGAGACACACAAAACAAAAGAGAAGGAAGGGGAGAGAGAACAACTTAGTCAAAGAGCTTTTTCAACAATGTTAACTCATTGTTGATCCATAATGCACCCTGTAATCCGCTCCCCTCTACTCTTTATTTACAAGCCAAAAGAGAGCCAGTAGCTTTGGAATAATCATCACAAAATGTTTTTATTCAACTGATATTGGCGCTGTGTCATCAGTGTTTTCAAATTGTTTGCAAACTGTAATCATTCTGTTCCTATGTGAGGTCTGGCTTAGATTTTTATTTGTTGGCAGTAATGCACAAAAGCTGTGCTGAGCATCAAAGAGATCACTTATTACAAGAGATGAGATTACACAAATAGATGACACTACATCCTTACAGGCTTGCTATTACTTGTGAGCGTGCGTTAAAATGTTCGGTTTATTTCTAGATCGTGCAAAGATGTGTAGTCATTCATCCCTCGCTGAGTGTTACCTGTGTTACCTTCTCAGTTTTAAAGATTCACACCTTCCCCCTAATTTTTAAGCTTTGTGAAGGACATGCTGTGTTATCATACTCTTCAACTTTGTCTTCATCATGCAAAGTAGCTACCTTAATTGTTAGAAATGTTCGAACAGGTGGCAAATAAAAGATGCATTTTAGGCTCCAGCCACGTGAGGGTCAATTGTGAACTGACAAAATGATGAAATGCTCTATTGCTCATGTGTTGACATAAGGATATGGTGTTGTTTGAAGAGTGCATGTATTATATTTGGACTAGGACATTACCCAACAAGGAAAATCACTATTATCAACACTCGGGGAACACCACTTCCTGATTAAATGGAAAACCTTGTGTTTGTCTCAGCTCTGACAAACACAGATGCTGCAGTATTACTTGTTAAATAAAAATGGTCTGTGCTGTAGCACAGGTCTGATACTAAACCTTACAGTTCTGAATGGGAAGTGGGAGTTTGTTGAGGGACACTGTTTGTTTTTGGCAGGTGGATGGCAGCAGTACTGCAGGAAGAACTAACAGGATGTCATGAGGAAGCTGAATGACAGAAAGATGTGTCATCCTCCCTGCACTATAAAGTACCAATCTCAGTGCTCTGGAGAGCAGCTCGCAAGAAAAGCAAAGCACTGCCAGGGGAAAAAATAGCCACAATGAGGCAGGTGTATCCAAAATACTGTTCATACATACACACATTAATCAGATAATCGCCTGAGCACATATGCATCTCTTACCTTTGAGAAGCTCTATGGTGCACAGCAAATCAATGAATTGGTGGACATCCAACAGCCAGAGATATAAAAGCAACCATAATGAAAAGAAAATCTAGATCTTGCTTTCCACAGGGGCTCATATAAAAATAGCCTGGCCGAGCCTTTGACTGCACTCTGCATGTCCCAACCTGATACAGGAAAACACGCCGTGCAAACACACTCCCGCCTGCACTCAGAATGGACACGAGGAAATGTATAGTAGGAAGGAGCAAAACCCCACCTTAAAAGCATTTGTTTCATTCTTAATTGGTATCTGGGGCCATGGCTGCAATTAACCAACACCACGGTGACTGCCATAGAGATATCTTGGCTAAAAATAGATGTGCTGGGAGTCTCACAGTCTCTATTCAGAATATCACATCCTTCTTCTTAATGAGCCACTCATTCCCCAAGCTCAGTGACGTGCTCCTCCAGAGTGTGAGTGTGTGTGTTAGGGGGAGGGCATGGGGAGGGGCTGGCTTGTATGTGTTTGCAGGGAGATGGGGGTATTTTTCCTTGTACAGCTAAAACAACAATTAGGACAAAGCCAAAAATAGGGAGCTAATTTTAATTTTTCATTAAATATTTGTTAATAAAATCCTATTTAACGGGCAAATGTAAGATTATTAACTTCCAGTAATGTTAAGGTTTTGGTTCCAGTATAAGAAATTGTGTGCGAGGCTTCCCAGCACAGAAAATCGTGTAGGTTTACGGGATTGAGGCCAGTCACGAGCTTTATGTGTAGGATGCATTTAGGCTGATATTATTATCAGCGTTGCACTCAAATGGTTCCACTTCCACATAGGGGAAATGAAGGCAGAGGGCTGATTACTGTTAGGCGTCAAACTTCATGCTGGAAATGGTGCAGACGAAGAGTGCTGCATCTTCTGTAACAGACCACAGGGGTAATATTGCAGTAGCAGGGGGTGGAGAGAGTGCCAGCGTCATTTCGCAGCATAACAACCACAGATGACGTCTCTTCCAGGTCTCCATAGGGGAGAGAATGGAGGGGAGGAGGTTGCTGGGGGTAATGCCACTCAACAGTGCGCAATTGCATGCCGTCCCCTGGGTATCCTCACACCGGGAACAACAAATGATTTTATTTCTATCTCCGTGATTTCCTGTTTCCATCAGGACAATCAATATGGCTTATGCTCTCAATCAACATCCTGTTAAATGCGATAAAGCCAATGAATCATTTAATTGCAAAGGGACTGGCAGAGAATCTCTGGCTTATATCCACTACAGGCTAAATGTGACAACTGATTGGTTTTCTCTTGTTTTACACATACAGTGAAGGAACATTTTATGTGCACAGCTGGATTTCGCAGTTAATAAAAAGCTGCTTGCTAGTTAACATAATGAGCATGAATAATAAGCAGGGGAAAAGCATGTGGGGGAATGTTTGAAATAAAATCTACTTTTAGGATGCTGTCTGGGATTTACTCTAATCGGGAGATGACTAAAGTGCAGTTTCCTCAATCCAGACTGTTTCAAATACGGATTTTACACGAAATCCAGCTACACCCCACTCATGCAGCTGTGTTGCATTATAAACTCTAAGTGTAATATGACGAGTGGTTATCGAAATATGACAATTCTTTTGACCAAAAATGTAAATCACTTCTGAGCTGAGCTAATAACACTGAGTGGAGCAACACAAAGGCCGCAATAACCACTGATCAAACACACCATTATTCTTTACAACACATCTACAGCATGAACACTAGCAGCAGGTGATTGGGTGGACTCTGTCTACTGTTTGGCTTTGGTGTCTCTAGATGACCACCTGTTCATCTGCTTTGAGAGCATAGCTGTATGGCAGGGATATGTAACTTACCCTCACATTTATTCTTTGAGCCAGGTGGGGATTAAAGTGATAAATGTCTCCTTTGACAGATGCTGAAAAGTTTCTCTAAAGCATGAAAGGACTAGCATAGCTGGTATTATTACACATTCAGTAATGTTCACTGGCCTCCCTGCACATGTCAGCATACTTTATGGCTTCATCTTCACTAAGAGCGCACATGATATCTTAGGAACCGTTAGAAAGGAAAATAAACATCAAACAGGGGAGATGAAAGAGGGGAATATGCCCGCTACATTTGAATAGAAATGTGTGACCTGTAGCAATATTTGTTCTCTGCCTCTACCACTGCTCCCTTGTGGGCATCCGGCTTTGTTCAGTTCCTCCAGAACTGTGTCGACTGGAGCTATTTACCTAGCAACATGTTTTGTCACGTTCAGCATGTAACGCACATAATGCCAAATGTTCAGTTGGAAAAAAAACAAAAAACCCCTGTGTGCCACAATGCAGCACTTAAAAAAGGCAATTAGACTTGTCTACAGTAATGGCTGACACATGTGGAAGCTTGCTTCCCCGAGATCTGTTTTCAATCTGACACAGGTTCAGAGTACGTTTAGTAATAGATGAGCATCACCAGGGGATTATACCTGGCCTCCAGGCCAACCCTGGCCACTGCCACAGAAAGCCCAGCATTCAAATAGCTGCTGAGTGATCTAGGCTCTCCAAAAGAGCCGCTGTCTCCCTCATACAATGTGGGCAATAGTGGACAACTGAAAGAATACAGCAGCGGCACATTAGAAAATCATAACTTTCAATTAAAGCTACACGTTCAGCTTTAAATGTTCAAAACCCTGGTTTAGTTGTGCTATTTTACTTTAATCAGGTTCCCAGTGTGGCCTTAACAAATCGCAATTCATTTTAATTGAACTAATCACCAAACCTTTAACTTGTAAAATAACACAGTCACAAATGAGCTGCGCTACAGTTCCTCATATTGGACGCTAGATGGTGTGTGAGACCATGTAATAAAAAGAGATCCTCTTTCTCCCTCGCTCTATCTTCCATCTCTTTTTCCACCTCGTCCTGTGAAGCACCATGGATGATAGATATAGACAAATAGAACAAAATGAACTTTATCGTCTGCATACAATTACGCACAACCACTTTTTATTGTGCGTAATTGTAAATAGACTATAAAGTCCCTTCTGTGCTCTTTAGTCAGAGATCTGACAAGAAATTTGGCTCTAATTTGCATTTTTGGGAAAGTACATCATTAATTCATCGTTACACCATCTTCTATCCAGCTCTACTACTATGATCCTTGGATAAGTTCTTGGATTAGACATTCTCACATGAAGCTGTCACAAACGAGCCAGTTTTCCACCACCCTATAAATAGGACTAATCCGTGTACATTCTGGCCCGTAATTTGAAGTTATTCTGTGCGAGCACACAACACCAAGCAGCAGACCCAACAGTGTATGTTGGCCGACGTAGCAGGGCGTTAAGGTCTCGGGTTTCCTATAAAGTCTTAATGAGTTCATCAAAGTTTTTTCCCCTGCAAAACAACAATACGAAACCTTCCTATAGTTTTTCCTGTTTGTTCGCAGTACAGGAGGCTTCACGGTTTGAATATGGACAAACACCCAGAGCAAAGAGTTTACTGAGCTATTTACGAGCACAAAGCTGCCGTTTAAGTGTTCAAACGTGGCTAATTTCAAACAGACATCCTGGATTTGTTTCCAGTTTGTTACTTATGAGAAATACTAATAAACAATCACACTGCGCAGAGTGCTCTAATCATATTGAAACAACAGCCTTTTTCTCGAGATTACATCTGCTGAGCCTGTGCTCTCCACTGGAAACCCAATCAACATAATAACTCCGTTTTTTATTAATGAACGGGAGGATACGGTTACACATATCCCTCTCGGGCTGCGGCGCTGTCTGTTCGCAGGATAACCGGACTTGATAGAGCTACTTTTAGAACCCCCTCCTACCTCCACCCCCGCCTCCGACCAAAACCACACACACACACACACACACACACACACACACACACCTCTATCTTTTCTCAAGGAGCATCAAACAAAGCGAAAGTGCTTAAAACAACTTATCAAATACATAAATAAACAAACTAATAAACAGACACATACCTTTTACTGCCCAGTCGTAAAACAGACCATTCAACAGCACAGTAGTGTCATCTGGGATGTTTTGGACAACTCCCTGAGTAAATTGCTTAAGCGATATTTCCCTCTCTGCGCTCTCCCGACAAGCTTCAGGATATCTCTTCAGCTTTGGAGCAAATAGATTAAATTATTGATGGTGGAAATTGCATGGATGAGGTAATGCACTCCCATGTCTGCACAGCTCCTTTGGAGATAGTCTGAATTTGAAGTTGTCGCATGCTGAAACGCCGCAGCAGCACCACGGGATGAGAGACCTCTGGAGCTGAAATGAGGAGCGTCTTTGCAACTACAGTAACTTTACTACACAATGACGCTGCAACATGTGACCTGCCGCTGGCTGACTGGTCGCCACCAAACTCCTGTTTAAACAGCCTCGAGGCGGAACTATTAATGCGCTTTCAGTGTGCATTATGTGCTTTTGTTTGTCCGCACGCCGTGCAGCCCGCATCAACATTATAATGTCTGGCAAACATAAAGCACAACCGAAGTCTCTGCTCTTCCGTATTTTGTTCAGCGAAGCCAAAGAGGTGGCTTATTTTCTGAAGGGTTTGCGCAACAGCGCGCATTCACCAAGTCGTGATACACTGCGTGCCACACAGAAATGACCTATTTATGTAAAATTATATATTCAGATAATTAAAAATAAGAACTTCTTGTGCTGGCCCGCAGATAGTAAGAGGGACAGGTGGTTTAAATGAAAATAAGATTCAAGAAAGAATGTACTTAAATCTAAAGTGCACAGCTGTTTCAGACCCTTTCACGTTTCGCACACTTTGTGTTTGATTTCAAATCAAAATGCACTGACAAATGTTTGGATACACTGTAGAAAGGCACAGCTTTATCCCACAGTTCAGTTTGAAAAAACAAAACAAAAAGAAAACAGCCAAATGAATCATCAATAATTACCATGATGGCACATGTATATAATGATATCTAAAATTCCAACCAGCCAGTGGAAGAAGGGCTCTGGTCAGGGAGGTGACTAAGAAACCCAGTGGTCACTCTAAAAGAAGTCCTCTGTAGAGATGGGTAAAGCTGGTTAGATGGAAGCCATGTTTGTTTGGAGTTTGCCAAATGGTATTTAAAGAGAAACGATTATCTGGCTGGATGAGGCAAAATTTAACTCCTGAACTTCAGGCACTACCTCTGGTGAACAGGCTGTGCTCATCACCTGCTAATACCAAACACTGAGGCTTGGTGGTGGCAGCAGCGAGCTGTTCGCCTCGCAGCACAACAATGACTAGAAGCACACAGCCAAGATAAAGCTGGAGCAGCTTTGGGGCAAGTCTCTGACTGTCCCTGAGTGACCCAGTAAAACCCAGACGTATATTCCCCTGAATATCTGTGGAGAAGCTGGAAGCCAGTTCAAAGACTTTATATCCAGTCTGATGGGAGGTTGAGAGGATCTATCAAGAAGAATGGGATAAACTACCTAAATCCAGGTGTGAGAAGATTGTGGAACTTTCTGTAGAGATGTTTTCACTTTGTCCTTATGGAGTAATGTGTGTAAATTTGTGGGCAAAATTTTATCAATTTACAACTAAATCTGTAACAACGTGTGTAAAATCTGGAAGGCTTTGCAAACTTTCTGAAGTAACTGTATATTTTTAAAGATTTTTTTCACCTTTTGATCCATCTTAAACCTCTTAAGTCTATTCTCTACATGCTTGATGCCTGATTCTCACAGTTATCTGCTACAATGTAATCTGCATAATACTGAGCCATTTCTATTATAAAGCCCTGAATATAAGCTGAGTGATAACCCTGAAATGTTAGACGTGTTGCCAACAGTCACTGGAGGCTAGTGAAGATGTGAACTTTTTGAAAACAATTCTGCTTCTTCTTGCTTTTGAAGAGAGCCATCTCCACAACAGATGGATGACTCCCCTGCAAATGCTCTGCAGTGTAGTAACCAGCTTTCACAGGTTAGTATTACCAAATGTCAGCTAAACAAATGCGTTTAAATTATATACACAGAACATACTCAGAGAGTGAAACCGCTTTGCTTTCTGATACTCTGTTTCCTCTCACTGGGGATAATTTGTTTCCTGTATAATACAGAATCCAAATAAAGATATCAGTGGAGGCACAACCTTTCAATGGGTGATGAACGTTTGGAAACTCCACCTCTGATGAATACACGAATGGGCATAATGGGGAAATAGTAGCTCATTATCCTTAGGGCTTGGCCCTGGTCCAGTGCAAAGATTTATTGTGATGTGTTTGCTATATTACCATCATGATTCTTCCCTGCACGAGCCTATGAGCTGGAGAGCTCTTGTTTGGCATGTAGCAGTATGGGAGTGGATGCTCACACCTGCTTAATGAGTCAGTCCCACCTCCAACACACCCAGAGACATGCCAAGATAGATATAGCCCTCCCTGAAGGCTCACAGGAGGTGAGGGCAAACTCTGGATGACAAAGAGTTGCATCAGCAATCACTGAGCGACATGACTCCAAAGAGGATAAAAAAATGCACACTGCACAAGGGGGCTGTTCCAAACAAGTAATTCATAAATAAATCATTGGCATCTCATTAGCAGAGCAAAAACAACAATATGGTCTCTGTCATTTCTGCAAATGCAGCACAACTGAAGGTGGTGTATCAGGAAAGTCTTTTGGCTTGCATGTGTCTGAGGCTTTAATGAATGAGTTTCTGAATGAAACTAACAAAATAACCAATAACCAGGAGCAAAAACGAATTGTGAGCAGTGTTAGTATGTTTTTGATTCATCCGAACGAGGCTCAGACAGAAGCACAACAGGGCTGGCCTGTTATAAGGCACCGGGAGTATTTCTGAAAACTGCTAAACCACTATTTCATTGGAACTGAGGTGTACGATTTCTTTGGGTTTAAGATTTCTCAATACGGCACCGGGAACAATGACTTCAAACTGTCTGAGGTGTTGGGATGAAACCTTTTGTCTTTGCGTGCTATGTGGCAAATTTCTACAGCTCTTAATCATCACATTCATGGTTAAACACATGATTTGCAGTAACAGTTGAGCAGTTCTCTTCTCACATCTTCCCCACTCACAACCTTTCGCCTGTTTGTGCAGCAGAAAGAAGAAACAACCACAGGAGCTGACAACACGACACACTTGTATAACCTTTCAAGGCTTCTCTTGCCAAATGCAGCACAGCGCTGACAGGTCCGCACTGCCGAAAGCTTCACTTAACAAGTAGAATTATGCCTCCTTGTGCAAGGGAGAAACCATGTAACACAGGCAAAATGACATTTTGTGAAATGTCATTTTCACTGGGGATAAAGGAAGGCAATGAGGGGATTCTGATCACAGCGAAATTTCATTCCTCCTCGAGAAAGGAAACAGTCAACTGAGAAAACATTTTGTATGAGGTTGGATGACGTCAAACAAGATGACGGCAAGCAAGAGAGAACAGTTGAGAAAACTACAGACTGGTAAACAGGTAAACTCAGCTCAGGCCTTTTATAATCAGACGCTGGAGTGAGGAGTTAATGTCAGCCCCCCTGCGATGACATTAACCTTTATTGTAATCAGGCAGACACAGAAGACCAGTCATCTTAGTTCATATCCACATCCTCATACAACTGATACATAATTTCCATGACTGTAAATCACTCCATAGCCCATTAAGCTTCTCTCTGTCTCTGTCTGTCTGTCTCTTTTCTTGGCTTATGTCCAATATCAGCACAGCATCAATAACCTTCCCATGGTTTACTGCTGAATGAAAACACACTAATCATGCCGCAAAATGACTTGGAAATGCTGAAATATTTGTTACGAGAGTCCAACTCCAAAAGCAGACATTTTTCATTTGCTACACAAATGAGGCTGTAGAAAACTAAATCAATGGCTTGAATATGACTCCTGCTTGGTTTAATATGACATATCCTGTCACCACATCCAACCACAGATACATATTCTACATAATAAGGCACAGACATTAGATCTTTTCCTTCATAAAAATGAAAATATAAACCCATAAGTTAGTCCGAACCTGACTCACTGAGGAAATGCAGGTAGATGTACTTTATTATTTGGGGAAGTTGTCTGAATTCAGTGATGTGCTGCATGTTCACATGCTGAGAGACACACTTGAATGGTTTGCCGGCATGATCGAACATTTCCTCACACACACACACACACACACACACACACAGCATCATGAATCCTTGCAGTCCCGCAGTGGTCCGACACACAGCCCAAAGATGTCTTTACTGCCAGGACAACTATATCCACTGTGTATTAATAACTAATCGTGGGCTTCATCGCTGTAAAACCACAATCATGCCACTGTGACGAATGAGTGACAATTAAAGAACTTGTTTAAACAAGCCTGTTAATTGGATGAAGGTGTTGATGATGAAGATGATGGCGGTGGTGACTAAAGCAGCAGCAGCGACGGCGGCGGCGGGCGATGTAGCCTACATTTCCATAATGATTAAGATGATTAATTTTCGCTCTAAATATATCGTGACGTCCGCCTGGCTGTGAGTCGAGATTTCCGCCATATATAGCCCAAAAATAATCAATAGCCTATTTATAATTTATATCAGACATCAGCTTGAATAGATACACAGGTTAATACATTTCATGAATGAAAGCGCCGCGCCAGCGTGGGGCAGCGCGATCCCAAATCCAGTTTTATCAAAAACAAATACCTATAATTTATATTAAAATACAAAAGAGCGTCGTTAATTGAAAACCAGATTTCGCTTTAACCCCTAAAGTGCACGAATTCATCGCAACGGCAATAAACGACACACAAAGGCCAATATTCACATTAGCTGTACGAAACAATCTCTTATTAATATTATCTTTATTTCTGCAGAAGGAATTTATTGTTTTTCGTTTAAAAAGTAGGCCTACCGAAAGAATTTCATC
>OMLM01006051.1:1320-12430 GCA_900302695.1 Helostoma temminkii | reverse complement strand
CAGCAGCGTTTTAATCTAATCCCTGTAACAACAGAGTCTAATCCCTGTAACAGCAGCCTCTCTGTCTAATCCCTGTAACAGCAGCGTTTTAATCTAATCCCTGTAACAGCAGCCTCTCGGTCTAATCCCTGTAACAGCAGCCTCTCGGTCTAATCCCTGTAACAGCAGCGTTTCAATCTAATCCCTGTAACAGCAGCCTCTCAGTCTAATCCCTGTAACAGCAGCGTTTTAATCTAATCCCTGTAACAGCAGCGTTTTAATCTAATCCCTGTAACAGCAGCCTCTCGGTCTAATCCCTGTAACAGCAGCCTCTCGGTCTAATCCCTGTAACAGCAGCATCTCAGTCTAATCCCTGTAATAGCAGCATCTCGGTCTAATCCCTGTAACAGCAGCCTCTTAGTCTAATCCCTGTAACAGCAGCCTCTTAGTCTAATCCCTGTAACAGCAGCCTCTCAGTCTAATCCCTGTAACAGCAGCGTTTTAATCTAATCCCTGTAACAGCAGCCTCTCGGTCTAATCCCTGTAACAGCAGCCTCTCGGTCTAATCCCTGTAACAGCAGCGTTTTAATGTAATCCCTGTAACAGCAGCCTCTCAGTCTAATCCCTGTAACAGCAGCGTTTTAATCTAATCCCTGTAACAGCAGCCTCTCGGTCTAATCCCTGTAACAGCAGCCTCTCGGTCTAATCCCTGTAACAGCAGCGTTTTAATCTAATCCCTGTAACAGCAGCCTCTCAGTCTAATCCCTGTAACAGCAGCATCTCGGTCTACTGGAGGTGTTTTGATCTAATCTCGGTTTCTCCTCTGAGCAGAGGTTCGGCAGCCTGCGCTCTGATGTCATTGAGCAGATGAGGTTCAAACAGAGGTTAAAGGTCATCCAGTCGTTGGAGGACACCGCCAAGCGGAGCGTGGTGGGTGCTGCTAGTGTGCCATAAGATGATGCTAACATGCTAATGACAGGTGTTCACAGGTGTGTGTGATTGTGCAGGTGAGGGCCATGATGACGGAGTCGGCCTTCAGCATCGAGGAGCTGGAGGAGCTGTACTGTCTCTTTAAGGTCAGAACCACACACACTGAAACTCGCAGCGAACCTGGACCGGAACCTGAATCTGTCTGTTTGTCCCTTCAGTCCAAACACATGACGAGCTGCTACTGGGGCTCCAGCAGCTCTGCAGCTGAGCGACACGACCCCAGCCTGCCGTACCTGGAGCAGTACCGCATAGACCCGGCCCAGTTCACCCAGCTCTTCACCGCGCTGGCCCCCTGGATCTGTGGGGGCCACACTGCCTCTCTGTCAGCCCGGCTCTTCAGGCTCCTGGACCAGAACCAGGACGGACTGGTCAACTTTAAGGAGTTCATCACTGGACTCAGTGAGGCCACACACACACACACACACACACACACACATTTGTAGGACTATATCTTTTTGACTCGTCAGTGTCAGAGTTGTGTTTTCAGTGTGTGTGTGTGTGTGTGTCTGCAGGTGGGATGTACCATGGTGACATGACGGAAAAACTCAAACTGCTGTTCAAGCTCCACCTCCCCCCAGGTAATGTCTCAGCTCACCTGCCCAGGAAAATGACACCAACCTGACAAGTTAAATATAGTAACTGTCCTACACTCCCTGAGCTTTTTATGAGAATATTTGTGAGAAATAAAGATTTACCCAGAAGTGCCAACAGTCCAGGGGCATCATCAGACCCTTTGTGGGACCCTGAGCCACAGGCTGAGAAACCTGTTTTGTCTGTTTGTGTCTCAGCTCTGTGTCCTGAGGAGGCAGAATCTGCTCTGGAGGCAACACACTTCTTCACAGAGGATGAAGCACAAGGTGAAACACTAAACTGCTGCAGTATTTCTATCAGTACTGCAGTACTCTATCTGCACGTCTCTGTACCACAGCCTCAAACTGTCCACAGCCTCCATGTTCTGCTTCGCTTCGTCAGATTTATTCATTTCTGGTCTTTAATAATTAGCAAACATTCAGGATTAAACTCATTTAATGACGAATGTTAACGTGAACGTGTCAGATTTAAACAGTTTGATCTGCATGAAGAAACTTTTAATTAACATCTCACACAGCTTCTCCTCCTGCTTCTTCTTCTTCTTCTTCTCCTCCTGCTTCTTCTTCTTCTTCTTCTGCTTCTTCTTCTTCTACTCTTTCTTCTGCTTTGTCTCCTTCTGCTTCTTCTTCTGCTGCTTCTTTCTTTCTTTCTTTCTTTCTTCTTCATGTGATCTTTCCCTCCAGATTCTTCCTTCCTGTCTGATCTGGACTTTCTGGGGCAGCAGGAAGTGATTTCAGGTTTGTGTGTTTGAAGAAACCTGCTGTTGCTCTGCCAGATGTGAAGTTTCTCTGGCCCCGCCCACAACCAGTGATGTCACAGCAGGTGTTCTCACGTGAGCTGCACTTCAGCTGCTCTTTACACACCCAGTAACTGGTAACTGGTTTTAAACTCGATGACATGAAATATGTGTGAAAGGAATCAGTCAACAGAAAGAGGAGGAGAGTCCAATCAGAGCTCTTCATCTGTGTAAGCAGGAAGTGGGAGCCGTGGGAATATTTAGTGTATTCCCGGCATGTTGTTAAGAAGTCCACCTTGATACCTCTGAGCATGCTCAGTGGCTCAACTGTAAACAGTGAAGAACATCTGGGTAGTTTTAGAGGATAGAATCCAGTCTGATTTAGGTAGGTGATACTGGACCTTTGGGCTGTACCATCACAACAAAACTTGTGTTTGACCATCAGGTGGTTCATAAATGTACCTGGTACATGACCCCTTGAGGACAGGTGTGGACTGTCACCTGTCTGCTGACTCGCCACCTTTAAGGAAGCAGCTAATCAGGTTTCACCTGAGTAAGCATAAGGCAGCCCCAGGGCAGCTCATCAGTCCTATCAGGGTCCCGGATCCTTCAGGAACAAATGAAGTGCCATGACTGGAGCTGAACTAGTCACAATATTGAGTTCTAACAAATCTGAGCAGCACTTTTCCTGGTTTCAGGTGTTATACCTGAGCTGTGACATCACTGTGGGCGTGGTCAGTGCAACCTGCTGTAGTTTAGAGGCTGATCAGTGATTTAATCTGGTCGCTCTGGTTACTGTCAGCGATGATGACCACTTCCTGTCTGTGAGCAGGTGACGAGGGAAAGGACGGAGGCGGAGAGAGTGAAGAGAAGAAAGGTAAATACCACCTACCCACACAGTAATCTTACACCTGCCCTAAGCAGGGCTGAAACTGCTTTCACTCATGCACCGGATCTCCAGACTTGAACCGGGTCAGCTGCATGTAAGAACCCAAACGTCTGAGTTAGTCTGCCCGGACGTTAAACAGACTTTATCCGGCCAGTCCTGCATTATCTGATAATTCGGACTCAGTCCAGAGTGCATATCTGAAAGCGACAGCAGTCTGTTGCAGAACCAGGTCCAGGTGGAACCACTGGACCAGTCCACTGTAAACTGGTTATGTTTAGACTAGTTATCTGTACAGACAACCTGTAGACTAGTTACCTGTAGACTAGTTACCTGAAGACTAGTAACCTTAGTTAGTTCTGACCTACCTATTACCTGCGTTTCAGAGGAAAAGGTGAAGGACTACAAGTACTACCTGAGGATGTGGGCCAAAGAGAAGGAGCCCAAGAGAGAGACAATCAAAGACCTGCCCAGGATGAACCAGGTGAGCTTTAAGGTAAGGTCCCAGCTCAGGTGTGTGTCAGGTATGCAGGATTGAACCTGTGTGTCCGTGTGCAGGAGCAGTTCATCGAGTTCTGTAAAACTCTGTACAACATGTTCAGCGAGGAGCCGCTGGAGCAGGAGCTGTACCACTCCATCGCCACGGTGGCCAGTCTGCTGCTGCGCATCGGGGAGGTCGGCAAGAAGTTCAACAACGGCGGCAAGAAGACGGATCCGTCCGCCACTCAGGCCCCGTCCCCTGACCCTCAGGTGGAGGAGGGGCCCGGTGAAGGGGGGTCAAGTGAATCTCAGGTGTGCCGTGCTCTGGCCGACGCCCAGCTGGAGCCGGCGGCTCCGCAGACGTCTGACGAGGAAACCAGGGACGACACGTCGGCGTCGTCATACTCAGTAGTGAGCTCCGGCTCGTTGCAGTGCGAGGACATCGCTGACGATACCGTGCTGGTCGGGGGTGAGCAGAGGCGGGGCAGCACGCTGGATGCCGATTGGTCGATCACCTTTGAACAGGTGCTGGCGTCCCTACTGACCGAACCGCCACTTGTCGACTATTTTGAGAAGAAGCGGGACATCCGAAGCAAGATGGCCGCCTGTAAGGCCCAGCGGGCCGTGGAGCGACAGATTAGCTCTGCCTCCGACCAAGAACTCACGCAGCACTCAGTCTGACTCACCTGATTCACCTTTACCTGTTCGTCTGACTCAAACACATCTTCATCATTCTGGTTACACTGGGTCACCTCACCTGTGGCCACAGCTTTAATCACCAAACTGATCAGGCGTCAGTAACACTAATCACCGATCGGTGTCCACCAATCAAGCAGCATTAAGATGTGACATCATGGGGATGATGTCAAGCAGTGAGCACTTCCTGCAGGTGTTTCACATCAAAAGCCCCCCAGAGGAAGGAGGATCCATTGATCTGTTCATAGGTGGTGATGGTGATCGCTAATTCAGACAGACACTAACAGGTGAGCAGATAAACCAGGTGACATTATCTACAGGAGCCCCAAAGTCCAAAAAGCATGTTTCATGTGTTGAACCAACTTTTTCTCAGAACCAAGTCGACTGTGAAAATGATCAGATCATTACGGTTCTAAAACTTTATTTTCTTAAAAGAGTGAAAGGAAAAATTCAGTGAGGAAGCTTTATCACAGGTACAACAGGTGTAGCAGGTGCACATACCTGAGTCCTTTCACTTGATCCAATGTGAGTGAGATTTTATTTAAACAATTAACATTAAAAACAGGAGAAAGCATCAGTAACCTTTAACACATTGTTCGTTTTTACCCTGAAATCACTGATACTTTGGGTCAAACATCGTCTCCTTCTCAGAGAGAATTCACTGTGACCTCCACCTCTGAGGAAGAAGAACCTTCCAGAAACTCAGAAACAGCCTCAGTATTGCAGAGCGAGAAAGAGCGGACGGCTCTGAACCAAAAACCTTTATCCCTGTTCACTGAACTGATAAAAGTTGCAGACAAACAGTGTAGAAACAATAAAATCTGGATGTGAATCAGGCTCTACTCATCTAACACCAGAAAAAAATGTTCCGACTGAACCAGAAAGTTTTTCATTACTCCTAAGAAAATAAAGTTTCAGGACTTGGTTATGTAAACGTACTGAAAGAGGAACTGATACCATGTTTTCTCTCTGCACAGAAATATAACTGTATTAATAAAATCATGTATTACTGAATAAACACGTAGCTCTTTTCACCTGCAGACTTTTATTTTGATGTCACAGAAGCCTTGTTCATTGGTGACATCACCCCTGTTTACTTCCTGTTTCAGTGTTTTAATTCATCTCTGCTTTTAAATCGTTGTACTGATCTGTGCTAATAAATACTGAAGCAAACATCTGTTTCTGATTCATTCAGTCTTTTAAATGTGGAAATTGCAAAATGTTCGGAATAAAGTTTTATCATTGAAGGTAAAATAACGTGTCTGTTCACTTATTGAGCTCAGAGTTAGTTTCTGCATTGACACATGAAACCAGATGCATCAGAAATAAACTGATGGAGCAGAAGCAGCTCAACTCTGCTCTTCACTGGAAAACTACACTTCAACTACAAAGCTGAAGTACTGTCAAGTACTGTGAAGTACTCAGGCTACACTTTGGTCCTGCTGTGTTTTGCAGACAGTGGAGTGTGGACACACTGAAGATCTGTGTCCCTCAGATCAGCTTCACCTGGACAGACTCGATCAGGACAGTGTCTCTGGTACGAAACGTTGGATGTTATCGTGAAACGTGATCCTGTTGGATCAAAACCACTTCATGACCTCAAAGCCAGAATAAGAAAGTGTTACATAAAGCTGCTAACATAAACATGTACATAAAGTATGCTGATGGTGAGGACCACATTAAGCTCCAGGTTCTGTCTCAAATAAATGTTTTGTCTCATGTACCCTTCAGAAGGTATTAGTTGTGTACATCTGATTATTGCCACTGTTGAGTGTAGCAGTGAGGACGGACATCACACAAACTGCTGTCTCAGATGGTCCAGTAGCTCTTAGCTCCAGCTGTTTTCCACCCATAACCAGGACTTCAGTTCAATTCAGCGTGTTCAAATTAATGAAATTATGGAACTAATCCCCCTGAGCAGCACCAGGAGACAGGAAAAACTCTATTTTAAATAAGTAAGAAACCTCCAGCAGAACCAGGCTCAGAGAGGGTGGTTATCTGCCTCGACCGATTGGGGTGAGTGGAAAGAAAGAGAAAAGAACAGCTGGTCACAAAACAATAACAAAACACTGGGCAGGTTGGATGAACCAGCAACTGAACACTGGGAACACACAGCTTCAGGCCAAGGATACCTGCAGAAACTAACTAACTAACTATAAGCTTTATCAAACAGGAAAGTTTTAAGTCTAGTCTTAAAGTAGAGACAGTGTCTGCTTCCCGAACATGAACTGGGAGCTGGTTCCACAGTAGAGGAGCTTCATAGCTAAAGGCTCTGCCTCCCATTCTACATTTGGAAACTCTGGGAACCACAAGTAGACCTGCACTCTGAGAGTGAAGTGTTCTGCTGGGATGATATGAAGAAAGAAAAACATTTCACCTGCTGCACTTTCTCCTCCGACCCGCAGGGGACGCTCTGACGTCACACGGTCACTCTCATTCTGACGTGGACGTGACGTTTCACCACAGTTCAAACAGACCCGGGAAAAAAGACCAGGACCAAGAGCAGAACCAGGATTAGAGTTCGTCCGTCATGGTCCAGGAGTTTCATGTCGTCCGATGTTTTAAATGTCAGACTTTTCAGGTTCAGCAGGTAAACAACTAAAACAGGATGCTAGTGTTAGCAGTTTACTAGCAGCTAACAGGCGGCTAGCAGCTAACAGGCAGCTAGCAGCTAACAGGCGGCTAGCAGCTAACGGGCAGCTAGCAGCTAACGGGCGGCTAGCAGCTGTTGTAGTTTTTCAGATGAAACCCAGCTGTTATCTACTGTGACTCTACTGTCTTATTTGTCAACAGTCTTCAACAGCTGTGACTTTATGGATGTGAAAGATTTCTAATGTGATGATATCTTTAAGTCCAGTAACAACAGCAGGTCCTGCTTGAGATGAGTTGATGGGACAACAGAATTTTTTCTCTTTTTACGTTTGTCTGTTATTTTGATATTTCCAACATTTAAGCTGGGCTCTTGTGTGTAGTGTTTTCACAACCCAAATGACTGGAATAGCTCTTTCAATCTTTATATTTAAGCAGGAATGAACAAACCCGTCTTCATATTTCATCAAACAAGGATGTGACATCTCAGGATGGCTTCCAGATTTTCTTTCTGAATCTCACCTGGGCTCCTCCTCTGGACCGATCAACAGGCATGTCCATCTCCCTCCTTCGGCCCAGACAGACGTAGCTTCCGTCATGTTTCTCCTCTGCACCTCCACTTTTTCATCATCGTCCTTTCAGCTGTTCGCTGCTGTAGCTTCTGTCTTCTCAGACGTGGATCAGAACATCGTGGTGCAGTAATGAAGCAGTGTTGAACCTCTCTTCTCCCTGAGGTTCCTCAGCTTCTGGGCTCTTGGTTGGGAAATGTCCTCATCTTGTCCCAGCACTGAAACTTGATCCTTGCTAATGTCTGTTTTTGGCATCCGGAGGTCAAACATGGGCTCAGGTCTGGTTTCTGTACTTACCGCACACCGGCTGCCATCTTGAATTGACCCCCTGCTGCTTGAACTGTGACGTCCTTAGTGGCAGCGTGTGGAGTGGATCCACTGACGTGTGTCTTTGTGCTGGTTGACTCCTGCTGACCCCTGACCCTTGACCCCTAGCAGCAGGCTGTGAGCCTTGTCCTGCCTGGTCCTGCCTGGTTCTGAGTGGTTCTGGCTGTACCTGTATTATTTCAGGCAGCTCATGGCAGAACCCATGTCCTCATGTCCTCATGTCGGTGGGGACGGGACAGACGTCCTCTGGTAGGATGGAGAAAGACTGCAGAAAACTTTTGTCTTGATGGTTTCCTCAGAGTGTCAAAATAAAAGTCCTGAGAAATATAGACTGCCCTGTGCTGTGTCTGACAGGAGAAGCTTGACTGTTTTGCCCTGTGCTGTGTCTGACAGGTGAAGAAGGCGGCCAGGTGGAGCTGTAAGCTGTGCGGAGAGAAACAGACGCTTCTGAAGGTCAGAACATAACTGATTGGTTAAAGTGAGTAAAGATGTGTTTTTATTCAGGCTGATTCTTTATGTCCTGACTGGTGTTGGTTCTGCTGGACCGGTTTGTGTCGTCTGTCAGACTCACTGGGCCTCATTCACCACTACCTTCCTCCTGTTTCTGACATTCGTCAGTTTCTGACATGTTCTCTGAATCTGGTCGTTCTCTCAAGTTGAAAGTGAATCAGTGAATACTGGTACCAGGACCGGTTTCAAGGTGGTGTCCTGATGAGGTTTATTGTTTTAAAACCGTATTAGTGATACACTGGTTTTAACCACATTAATGGTGAGTGAGCTCTTCAGTGAGCGCAGACCCGGTTCTGACTCAAGAACGAACATCAGAACCTGCGTGGGAGAACGCTGAACTGAATGAGGCCCAGCGATCTGATTAGTTGACTGATGGCTCGACAGGAATATGGGCGGGGCTCTGGAGCCGACTGCAGGCGTCACGTTCAGAAACTGAACGCCATGAGAGGAGCCGTGTTGGAGGAGGAGGAGCACCACACCTGGTCTCTATGGTAACCAAACTGCGGTCGCTATGGTAACAGAAATATCAGATTGCTCAGTGTTCACTTGATGCTCCACCTGTTCACAGGGAGCAGGTGAGCCAGGACCAGGTGAGCCAGGACCAGGTGAGCCAGGACCAGGTGAGCCAGGACCAGGTGAGCCGCTGGAGCAAATACCTGGACCCACCTGAAGAGGCTTTGATGGACAGACAGGAGCCGCACTGCCACAACATGAGCGACAGGTGAGAGACGGTGTGTGTCATTACAGGCCACGCCCACCTACCTGTTGTGTTATAGCCCAGTCAACAGGTGAGACGCAAACATTTTACAAGTTTAACTCTTTGTTTCCGGACAGGAAGAGGAAGAGAAGCTGCACACCTGAGCAGGTAACACGCTGACATCATCACACCAGAGCTGTGACACCAGGTCACATGACCACAACGCTTCAGATAGTTTGAATAACCACAGGCTCCGCCCCCTGGCGTAAACGTCCAGGTACAGGCTCATGAACAGTTCTGTTCAATTATAAGTGTTAGAATCAGAACCAGCAGAGTCCGGACCCTGTTTAAAATCTGCATCAAGCCTCATTTTATTCACAGTAGAAGAAAAGAACAGGAACTGGACCTTAGAAATAATAAATCTATAATCAAAGTTTTTATTATCACAAACAATAATGTGAATTTAAACTGAGGAGCGCCGTCCCGTCGAGGTCCGGGGTTCTGACTGCGGTTCCGTCCATCTTTACTCAGATATTTTTATTCCCGCTCATCTGTTGATCATCAACCTCATTAGCCTATGAACGATCTTCCAGCTCTTCTTCGTTGGTACCGATATGTTATCGATTACCAGTAGAATTTGGGATCATGAGATCTGCAGCTGATCACCAGTATAGACCAGTATCCCAGCATGCTTCACTCAGTCAGCACCTGTACACAGCAGCCGCTTTATTAGGAACCCCTGGTGAAGTTTCTATTCTAGTTTCTATTCGATTCTAATTTCTTTGAAGTAAGTGAGTAAAAACTGCTGCTGATTTACAGAAGTGGTCACAATATTAGGAACCTCTGAATGATTCTCTTCTCTACACAGATGGAATGCTCCACTCCGAACCGGACCGGTCCTCCCAGTCTAGGAACCACCACTCTGAACCGCACCGCTCCTCCCAGTCTAGGAACCACCACTCTGAACCGCACCGCTCCTCCCAGTCTAGGAACCACCACTCCGAACCGCACTGGTCCTCCCAGTAAGAAGTGTATTAATCTTTCCAGTGTGAGAACTGGTCCGGTGTCCAAGTGGGCCCGTTTCCTCAGTTCTGACTGCCAGGTGCAGAAGTGGGAGGGGCCTTCTGTTAGTGGTGTCACTGATTGGTCCTGTCATGACATCACAGTGAGGCCCCGCCCCCCACTTCCCATTTGCTCCATGTTTGAAAGTGGAGCTGATTTCAGCTTTGATGACGAGTTTGTGACAGAACCAAGACTTTAAACAGCCACAGGAGGGAAAACAGAACCCTGGAACTGGTTCCTACTGGACACAAGCTCATGTTCTAGACAGCCTCAGGTTCTATAAGGTTCTGTATGGTTCTATAAAGAACACGTGGACTTTTCATTTAATTTTATTTTTTCATATTAAAGCAGATTAAAAATCACCTTTTAGATTTTTCAGGTTTTATTCAGATTAACAGAAACAGATAATCAAAGACTGATGATTAGCAACATTAATCAGCTGATGATGTCATCAGGGCTGGGGTCGGCGCTGCTTGGCGTACTGGATGGCGTCGAGCGCGGCTCCAATGTCAAAATTTTTGGCCTGAAGGAGTCGAGTCAACCAGCCGCCTTCGTCCGTGAAGCCCATGGACAGCATGTGGGCCAGAGACTCCACCAGACGGGGGTCCGCCTCTGTGGGGGAAGGGGAGTCAGCAGGACGCCGCAGAACTTCATAGCTAAGACTCAGGTGCAGAATGAGGACTTACCTTGAGGCAGGTGAGGGTACAGAGCCGCCTCCCTCAGACCTGTTGGACCCTGCTGGTCCGTCGGGGGACCCGGCGGTCCTGACTGGGAGCTCTGCGGTCCTCCTGATGGCTGGTCCTGGTCCTGAGGCTGCAGGGACTGCAGCTCCCCGGTGGAGGGGTCGACCTCTTTGGAGCTCAGGTGAGTCCACTCCTCATCAGAGTCTCTGCTCACCTGGAGAAACAAAGCAGCTTTGGTCACATGCTGGTTTATACTGGTCTCAGGTTTAGACCAGTTTAGTGTTTCCCCTACTGTTATATTAGGAAACCCCCCCC
>OMLM01006036.1:7497-18621 GCA_900302695.1 Helostoma temminkii | reverse complement strand
AATCAATGAGCTCTTAAGTGTATCTCAGTCTCAATGTGTTCACACAAACGCACGCAAACAACACTCAGATAGAATCCCTACTGACAGGCAATGACAAGATAAAGAGAGAGAGGAAAGAAGAGGGGGAGATGAGGACAGGAGGGGGAGAAATATTATTTGAACAGTTGGGGGTGGGGTGGCAGTGGTGGGGGAGTGTAAGGAAGAAGTGGCAAGGCAAGAAAAGAAATGAGCAATAAGCAAGATTAAGTGAAAAGGAAGAGAGAAGAATCAGTAAGCCATGCTGATAGCTATAAAGCATTGTGAGCAGGGCAAGTGTTTGTCCAAGTCCAACCCTGAAAGTGTGAACAATCCACCACTGCATTATTCCTTCTCTCCCTCTTTTTCCCTATATCCCTCCTGTGTACTTTTATGACCTGAGTATTTAATAGAAGACTCTCCCGAGAACCATCCATGTGACTTGTTTTTTGGTCCTGGGGAGATGAAGCAGATCATCGCTGAGAAAAGGCCCATTGTCATGTTAATGACTTTACCACTTTCAAGTTCCCCAGTGGGGGAGTTTGGACCAGTGTAATACTTAAACCATATGTTAAAACTATTGCAACATGTGGCTTTTTGTATGACTGTGATATGTGGGAGTTAGTGAGATGTATAGAACTACAAATAGACTTCAAGTAAAAATGGACACAGAGAAATAAAGGCTACATTATTAAAAAGACATTATGAAGGAATTCTTGCAAAAGGAGCAAACACGTGTTTTTATTCAGCAAATTCCACACATGATTATTCTATTGCTTTAATTGTTAGGTAGATCCTAGCAGAATTAACCTTCTGAATATATAAATATATACACCCAAGAATACAGAAGTGAAGGGTTGGCCTTCAGGATCCCCAAGTTAGACCAGCGCTGCTTCTTCTCTGATCTGGCTTCCAGATCTAAAAAAAAAAACCTTGTGTAAAGTTTTTCATTCTTTGCAGAAAAGGCAAACTGCTAACCTATCCTTCTGAGCAAGGAATCCTAAGTGAGAGTGGGTGAGAGTGAGAGGGAGAGTGAATCAGCAGAGTACATTTCAGATGAAGGGGAGAGTGTTTGTTCAGCTGTGCTAATGTTAGGACATTTAGAGCTGCAGAGGAAAATACTTAATATAAAGTTCTCTCAGTTTCACTTACATTCACTGTGAAGCAGGCTCACTCAGTCTCCTCAACGCACACCTACAGCTACCAATGTCCATACTGTGATGGAATGAAGTGTGCATGAGTAAATGCATGAAGTAAGTGTGTGTGTGTGTGTGTCTATGTGTGGGTGAGTGGGAGGGAGAGTTAGTAATAGATCAGAGAAAAAGCAGTTTTGGTCCGCAAAGCAGAGCCAGATGTGGAGCAGAAACCAGATCCCTGTACAATGTGTAATGGTCCATCCGTTGACTTAACCAATCCAAACATGAAAGACACAACCTCACACACACAAATACACACATGTGCACACACCCCCACATGCACACACACATTAAAATACAGATAATTTTACACCCTGTAAAATGGCAGCAAAAGACACATACACAAAAACATATTTTTACAAATCTAATACAGTGGTCCAGTATTTTAAAAAGGCTTATTCATATGGCATATTAATTATTGTTCACTCCTCCAGAGTGAAGTACAAGAAGTCAAACATATGCTCAGAATTTTTTAATTAAAATATGGTATTTTACCAAAGCCCATTTGCTGCATAACATGAACTACAGAGCATGTAGTCTTTTAAATGAGTGCTCTATGAACCAAGTGACTGTTGCAATAATAACCTCAACGATGCCAACAAAATCCTGACCTTAAGTATTGTCAGTGAATCGTCTTGCCAGTGAAAAGGAAGGAAATTTCACTTCTAAAACACACAGCCCTTGAAATTCAATTTTAATTTAATTTCATAGAATAAAAGATCTTTCCAACCTGTTGAATTGATTAAATACAAACCAGTAAACATTAACATATGCTTTTAGTACATCACAAAATGAAGGATATAAACTTTTCTATAGGGAGAGGTAGCATTTGTGAACATTACTTCTGAGTTTTACCGTAGTGCTCACTGAAAAGAAAAATCTTATATTAGCAGAATAATGCAAATTTTTGTCCTCGTCAAATGTGTGTATTTTTAATAAGGCTCTAAATATCAGTACATCCCATTAACCATTATCTAAAACCTTATTATCAGCACTATTGTAGAAATAGACAATGCCTGTCATAGTGAATATTACATTTGAAAAAAAGAATATTTAAATGAATCCCTCACCTGTGCGACCCCTCTTATCAGTCCCATTGTGGGAAAAGACAATGCATTACATTAAAGTGAATATTATATTTCATCTCCATCCTGTGGAAATTGCGTGTTTTCATTTTATTCGATTTCTCACTGACACTGCCCATTTTGTGTAGGAAATGTGTTTTGACCATGTGAGTAGCTCACTAATAATGTATCAATGTCAACACTACATGGCCAACAACAGGGAAGTCAAACGTGCTTGTCTCAGTTTAAATGTTACAATAAAATGGCAAAATTGGACAAGCAAGGTTTTACACGAATTCATAATGTAATATTTGAAAGAAGACCTTGAGGAAGAAACCAATTACCTTTTTTTCAGTGGTGTGATGTACATGAGTCAGTTCCTGTTGAAGACGCTTTACTTCTTTGTTGCTATGGTGCAACTGGTCCTGGATCTGCTGCTTCTGCTGTCT
The DNA here is from genome assembly GCA_900302695.1 of Helostoma temminkii. Lineage (NCBI taxonomy): Eukaryota > Metazoa > Chordata > Actinopteri > Anabantiformes > Helostomatidae > Helostoma > Helostoma temminkii. The sequence continues at coordinate 15,897 of OMLM01006036.1, read as the reverse complement.
TTCAGTCATCAGATTGGTTTTGGTTTCATCCAGGGTTTTACTGATGTAGCTCAACATACCTTCATTAGTTTGCATCTGAAAAGAAAGGGAGAGAAATTAACAATAAATAGAGTATGTCAGGTTGTTGTTGATTTTAAACTTCTCCAAAGGCTATGAGAGAGACAAAGGCACATTATGAGAAGAATGAGATTCTAGCAGGAGAGCTATTGTAGAAGAGCATAATTTAGGGATATCTCCTTTACCTCTGTCTCCATAGCAGTGAAAGGGAGCATCATAAAGTCAGAGAACTCTACAGTAACTATTTTGACACAGGATCAATAAAACAGAGAGACTGCACACCATAACACTAACTTTGCGGTAGTAATCTACTTCCCATCAGACGTGAGAGATAATATGCTTTTATTAACATGGATCTGGAAAATACATTTCATTAAAGCAAATTCTTCTCCCTGTTTCTAATGTAGAGGATCATTCCGCTCACCTTATGGTTACTAAAACCTGTGATGTAGCATACTGTAGTGTATGTAAAGTGAGTCCTGATGTCAAAAAGGTGAGAGAAAAATTTAATTGCTAGAAAGATAGTGGCATAAAGTCAGCATCTAGAGCAGTGGTCCCCAGCTGGTGGACTGTGGTCTGGATCCACACCCAAAGAGGCATCTATCCAGACAATATTAAACCTTATTTTGACAAAAAGGTACAGCCTGGTCATTTTGGCAGATGTGTGCAAGTCCTTGTGGTTGCTGCATCTCATGCAGTTTGGTGAAAGCAGAGACGCACGGTTGAACCTTAGATTCTGAGTTTTGGCAGTAGGCAGACGTACAGTATGTAGTTAAATTCCAAATAAGGCAAGAGGAAATGCATATCTACAAGAAAACAGACCTCACAACACAATCAGCTGTCAAGCCTCTGAATCTAACAACATGTATACACAGACAGTGTAGCATGAGCAACAGGAGGTGTTATTGTGATGCATGTCAATGGTCAAAACAAACGGCCATGCAGCAAGTGACAGAAACCTATTCAAAATTTAAAGTTCAGCGATCGGCAGACACACAATCACGCTTTTATTCACCCTACATCAAGCAGCAAGGCCACTATACGTGTTTATCCATCAATTAGGATAACAAAAGTAACTGAACGGATGAAATATTACAGGCTGAGCCAGACAGTGTATCTACACCTAAATGTCATAGCGAAAGTAAAACACACTTATGTAAAAACAGAAATAAATATATATAATGATATATTATATATTTTACAGTGATGTTAAACAATTACATCATACTTTTACTGTTTTAAAACAGTTTACTAAGAAAGAAAAGAAAGAATTTGTATACATGTAAACCACAGAGAATGTATTCATTCTCTCTCTTACTGGACTGGGGACAAGAGAGGGAGATGATTTTATGAGGACTTCTTATTTTATGACTTTACACATTATCTACTGCACATAAATAAATAAAACTTATTGTTAAAAGTGTTGAAAAAAACATTTGCAAACTAAAAGTCTTGACCTAGACTAGGGAGTCAAGTAACTAAGATGTTACATTTCTGCTGAATGCACTTAATTTTCGTTGACTGGTAGACACCTGCAACACTAAAACTCTAGTAGCAGATGAATGACTTGGTTTGGTCAAGGACACAGTAAATGGGTTAATTTAGGGCTAAAACACATCACTGCCACACTCTGATATACAGTGGAAGAGACACAGAGAGGGAGAGAATTATAAAAAAAGAGAGAAAGGACAAGAGAAACCTAAAGGCCATTCCATTCATCATGCGTATGACTCTTTAATGTTCCCATTCATTACAACTGGTTCTCACTGGGGCGAAGTTGAGAGTGGACAAGCGAGATGTGAGGAAAAAAAAGGCAGAGAAAGCAAAAAAGAATGATCTAAATAAATGAAATGAATGGAAAAAAAGAAAACAAACTATGGTTAACCCCTTCTCTGCTTTGGTCTCTTTCATACGAACATGGCTCTTTATTGTACAATGAGCAAACCCTCTGTGGAGCTAAGATGGTGGCGATGAGTTATTAAATATGGAGAGAGGGTAAGAGAGGGAAGGTGCAGGAGGAGGGGAAGAAGCATGGATGATTAACTGCAAAGGAGGTAAAAAATGAGGAGAATCCCCAGATGTACATGACTGGATTTGATTTTGAGAAGGCTGCCCAATTCTGTTCCTTATTTAAGAGCTCCTCTACTGTACGGGTGTGGGTGAGTTACCTACTTCGCTCCGCAGTATGGCCAGGCTTTCTTTCAGTTGCATGTTGTCTTGGACCAGCTGTTGTGTGTGTTTCTCCTTCACAGCCAAGGTTTTCTTCAGAGAGTCCTGTGAGGCCTGCAAACCAGCCACATCCTGGACCAGTTGCCTCACATGGTCCTCTCTCTCTTTCATCTAACACATAACCACACAGACATCAAGTGTACTGTATGAATACATATACAACACATGCACAAATCATTATACACCACTGACATATTTTACTTGCACTTTGTTCTTTCATACTTCTACTACAGTCTGTAGGGCTTATTTTCTTTGTATCTATGCAAACACAAACAGTGCAAACATAAATAGCATAGTTGGAGGCATACCTCAGTACAAATGTTCTTAGTTTGAAAAACTAGATCTTGTACTTGGACCAAGTCTACATAATTGTCAATATAATGCAGTTGAAAGGTCATCAATTCATGCCAAAGTAAATACATGACTCTACATCAGAAAAGAGAAATTATAATTGGTTTTAAGTCATTTTCTTTCTTGTATGCATTAGAAAGCATTTGGCAGGCACAGTAATATTAAACACCTTGCGAAACGCTGAAAACAGGATGATAACCATGGTGTACCCCCATGATGGAGATATTCACCCCAACCCTCCCTCTATGTACTCTTTTCTGCAGAAAAACTTACAGTACATATAGTATGTGTGCTAAAACTACAGAATAACAGAATATTTGTCTCTCTATGTTAGTGTACACAAATTACTGCTTGAGTAATTGCTGGGGGAGAGAGAGTGTTTATTTCCAAGGTAGCAGACAGTGGATGAACTCCTCACCCCGTGCATGAATGTGAGTGTGTGTGGGCCTGTGGTTCAGACCCCCTTGCCATATCAAAGCCCCTATTCATTAGCACTGTGCTAAATGAGCTCTGTGTTAGATTAGTAAGGAGCCTCCATCGACGGTCAACACATAAAAACACACAGTCACAAACACATTTATATATTATACGCACGCATACACACTTTTCTGTCAACAACAGTGTTCTAGTGCAAACCCTTAGACAGCTTTGTCAGACTGCAAGATGTGTGAGACAGAAAGATCACATGCTCATTAAGACATACAACATATACAAAACACTCGCATATTGGGTATCTAAAGTGAAACATCCTTAACTACACATCACTCTCAAGCTCTCTTGTCATCTCTGCTAAGAGCAGACTATGGTTCTACGCTGCGGTTGTGTCTTGGCACTGATGCAGACCACCTCCGCCTCCTTCAGAGAGCTTGCCAGACTATCCAGTATATACATCATCTAGCGTATTGTAAAGGCAAGTTATAAGTGATCTTTTATACTCATCTACAGCAAGGCTAATGAATGGTAACAATTACAGGCAACAGGGCAGCCAGTATGACGACACTGAATGAATATTGAATATTCCAGCAATTTTAGTGTGGCTTTTGGGAAATAAAATAAGTTTCACAAAACTGAGACAATAAAGTGTGAATTCCGGAGCTTCAGCCAAGTGGATTGCAAAGGCACAATTTAACATATTACCCACAGTAAGTGGGCAAAAGTTCATCTTCTTTACGTTAAGCCATCTATGGTGGAAGAGGGATTTGGGATGAAAAATGTTTATGAAGCAAAACAGCACATTTTCTATGCATTTTAAATATTATTACTATCAATATTAAACCAGGTTATAGTATTGATATCTCCTGCAGTTTTACCATAGTTATTTATTTATTTAAAGAGAGAATGTATGCTATTAAAAAAACATATTATAGACATGTACAGACATGTACAGTATAAGAAAATATTACCTAAGAATCTTATGTAACTGCCACCACCAACCCATGTATATGTGCAAAGTTTACACTATGACAGGTCTTGTTTGCTTTTTTTCATTTTACTAGGAAGATTATTTATTTACAGGAGAGATCAAATGGATGTTATTCACATCAACACATCTACGCATTAAGAAAAACCCTGATTAGTCCTAGCAACTATATTACATGAAGGAATTTAAATGAGGACAAAGACAATACATGGCTGTTTCTGTGTGCTGTGCTGCTTTAGATCACGAGCACCGAGCAGTAGGAGTAAATATGGGGAAAATGGATTCAGTCAAAATACTGGTTACTATTATCTTAGTTATGTACAGCATTATAATGCAACAGAACACCACAGAGATGTAATAATTTAATAACTCTCCTTAGTTTGTCCAGTGTCCAGTGGAGAAAAGAAAATGCCACGTTATGTGACTTAAAATAAAGACTTTTATTTTTTCCGTATATGTTCAGCTAGTGACATACAGCATATTACTATTTATCCCAGCAGACAGTTAAATGTTTTTTATTTGTTTGCCTTCAATTTCATTAACTGTATGAGGCCTTATAAATCTCCAAATGCTCTGATTACTCTTTATCTTGATCCTGCAATGCAAAAAGTGAGAATCCTCACATACGTAGCAGTGTTACCTACTGGTATAAGAACAGGGTCATTGTTTCTCAATAATATTTAATACAGTATGTGCACATTTCTGTGACGTCACCTTCTGTAGATCCTCCTAGTCCTAGTACCACTCTAGTGAGCAGCAGTTAAAGATCATGTCTGTCAAAATCCCTCCTATAACCCAAGGTCTGTACAGCACTGCCTTTCACAACTCTATAATATTGTTACATAATTAATACATTACAGTGATTTTTCTCAGCTTCTCAGAGTGCCTAAGCCTTACACTTTCATATTAGTAGAGCCCCTATTGAGAGAGAAACTTCACTCTGATCAAGTCTCATTACTTTAGCAATCAAAGTTTCGCCCCTGGTGTCCTCTTCTCAACTCCTGCCCTCTGTCTCCTTCTTTTTCTCCTCTTTCTCTCATCTTTTCTTTTTTTTTCTTCTTCTAGCCATCATGTGTATCTGCCACCATGGCAGAGACAGGGGAGAAAAGAAGAGCAGCTTGCACAAATCCATGATTGGCCAAAGTCTCTCCTCCATCTAGGATTATGAATAGAAATGGAACATTTGAGGACAAAGGAAGGAGGGCTGAGATGGGAAGAGACAAAGAGAAAAAAGGAGAGCGATTGAGTGTGAGAGAGTGATGTGAGTTGCAGAGTTATGGGCACACAGAGAGAGAGAGGGTGGCTAATATAATTGAATTAAAAAGATGGAGCGAGGCCATTTCTAAGCAGGTGGGAGTGTGGAGTAAGAAAGAGCAGGCAAGATATTAACTTCTAATAAAAGAGAGATTAGAAAGTGGCTAGGAGGACTGCTCTGTCTTTACCTGTGGGAGTGACGCCCCCCACATAACCTTTCGCTGCAATATGCACACTGATATTGGCCACCATATTCTGAGTGTACCACAGACAGTCAGACAAATATCTACTGTATATGCAGAAATATGTGACATTTGAGGAGACACACAAGCACACACGTGCTTATGAGTGCAGTGCGACAGCAATGCTTTATCAGCTCTCATTCAATGATCCAACAGGAGGCAGCCATCAGATAATGAAGACGCAGCTCTTTGGGAAGCCGCTGCTATACAGACAATTAATTAACTAATTGGTCTAACGAGCTCATTAATGCCTTGCTTTTTTGGCAGGCAGCGTGAATACATTAACGGGGCTAATTGAATTAAACAGGTGCAAATTTCACAGCTGCCTCTCTCACAGGCACACGCATACACACACACAAATCCTACAGGTGTTGTGTAAATGTTCGCTCCATTTGACTCTGATGTCTTTCTCAGTGAAGCCTTGGCATCTGATCAAAAGCATAATGATATGCAGATCAAGTGGTGTGCACTTGTGTGCTTGTGTGTGTGTATTTCGGCTTGTGCCTCAATGAGCCAGGGTGCCTTTGAATCAAAAGTACAGCTCAATAAGCTTTAGCAGCATTGGTAATCTGTATAATTGAAAGGGTCTAAAATAAGTGGGTGGAAAACTGATTGAAGCGCTATGATAGCATAGGTAAATTGGCTAACAGAATCCCAGGGGTCAACTAGTAATGTTAGCCAAAGCTTCACAGTGCAATTCATTTTTTTTATTTGCTCCAAAGCTTTACAGTATTAAACAGATGAACCAAATAAGGCTGGTTATCACAACATATTTCAAGGTCCAGGATATATTAGAGTAAATATATTAGTAAATGATCGGTCCGTGTATTTCACGTGTTGGATAGAGATGAAATGGGTAGATATAAAGAGGTGAGCTGCTCCTAGTCAGTGGGTGACACCTATCAATAGTGGTCTAAATAGGCACAAACCAGCAATTGCCGACAACAGGTCTGATTCATAGCAGCTTCAATTCAAAACTTGCAGGACTTCAAGGCCCTGCTACTAATCTCTTTGGTGCCACATACCACATGGCACCATCAGAGGTCTTGCCGACTCCATGTCTAAGTGGGCTGGAGTTGTTTTGGCAGCACACAAAGAACCAACAGCATACCATGGTGGTCATTATGTTGTACTGAGCTCACCTCCAAAGACACAATTTGGCCTCACTGTAGAACCCAGTCAGCAGTTCACATTCATTCGTTGTTATAAACCAGTCAAAGCTGTGGCACCCTCAGCAGAACATTCACTTCTTTGCTTGTGCATGTCCACACTCACCTATTGTGAAAGCTGATAACAAAATCCGTTCTGAGCAATGTTGGGTGGAACTACCACAATAAGAAAAATATCAATGACCTGGCAAAAATAATTAGAAGCACATCACACTCAGATTGTTATTGTGATTTGACTCTTATCAAGCACACACATACACAATAGGTAATACAAGAGGAAAGACAATATGCACTCAGATCTCCTGTGAAAGGCATAAATTAGGTTGCACATACAGACTTTAAGAAACACACACAAGGTAGAGCGGGACTTTGTATGACACAGTGCTTGTCTGAAGGTGATGAACTGTATGTCTGATGTGTGATCACTGTGTCAGTGTGTGTAATTGCGAGAAGGTGTATTGTGCATGATGATTTGGTGGGTTTGGTTTATTATAGAAGCAACTACAGTAGTAGCTCCCTCACAGGCTGTCTAAAGTGCTGAGATCGGTGGTTAGCTAAATACCCATGGAGATGATACCACTGATTAATTTCCTCCGTCTTCATCGCCCCCACCCCTTCTCCATCCATAAGTCCACCTTCTTTCCCTTCCCCCAACCCCTTCAGCTACTGCTGAATATTAAATCAGATTTTTTTTAATTTCCAGATAACCACAGTTCATTTTTCTCCAAGTGTCATATAGCCATGACATGGTGTAGCAGCCTATATATTAGGGATGGCTGATATGAGTTATTATCTTTTTCCCATTTACTCCCCGTGTGTCCTACTATACAGTACGCATGGCTAAATCATTACTTGCACAAGTGGTAAAAGCATCCAATAGCACCATTAATAATTTGCACTAAAATTTCCTATCTTGACAGTTGCACAGTTTCATGTTTATGTTTAAGTAGCAAACAACACACAAAAAGTCTCTGTGCCATCGTAACATTAATATTGCCTGTGAGTATGTTTGTGTATTTATGTTGGTCAGGGAAAGGGTGGTTAATGTATACTGCCCTTAACAATCTGAGATACCCTACCTCCCCACACCTTTCTTATTCTATCTTTAGTAAATCACACTTTTTTTCCTTTCAATAATAACACCTGATAAAAATACTCATTAAAAACATGTAAAGACCTACAGACCATCACGTACACAACCTTCACACGCATATTTGTGCTTTGCCAGTGTGATTTAAAATGTATTTACCCCTACATTTGCACACAAGGTTAGACTTTGTTCTGTAATCAAACATGGAACAACATCTGCTCCTAGATTTTAGCTTTTCCTCCACTGCATTGTTGTGTCTTCCTATCATCATATTACTCCACATCACCTGCTTGCATAGCCTGGAACCTCGCCCAGGAAACCGGAGAAGTGGGAAGTGATTTGGAAAAATGAGGCCAATAAAAAAAACACAGGGATGAATGGAGGGATGTGATATAAGGTAATATGCTAACCCAATCAGCAGGCTGCTGTTTGCTGACAGTATAATCAACATATCGGCCTAATGTCATTACAGCTATATGAGAAATAATATTGCGTGAAATGATATTGTGTTGCGCGTGCATGCCTGTGCAGGGCACACATGAGCGAGCTCATTCACCCAGTATGTATCCCCTACCACTTTCCTAGAGC
>OMLM01006035.1:8077-24296 GCA_900302695.1 Helostoma temminkii | reverse complement strand
ATCCCAACTAGACTGCTCAAAGAAGTTTTACCTTTAATCAGCATGTCCATGTTAGATCAGGTTAACTCATCTCTACTAACAGGCTATGTACCACAGGCTTTTAAACTTGCTGTAGTTAAACCATTACTCAAAAAACCAACCGCTGACTCTGGGATTTTAGCTAATTATAGACCGATATCCAATCTGCCCTTCATATCTAAAATCCTTGAAAAGGTAGTTGCTAAGCAATTATGTGACCACCTGCTCAGGAATAATCTGTATGAAGATTTCCAGTCAGGATTTAGAGCACATCATAGTACAGAAACAGCTCTGGTGAAGGTCACTAACGATCTTCTATTAGCTTCAGACAATGGTTTTCTCTCTGTTCTTGTCTTGTTAGATCTCAGTGCTGCTTTTGACACTATAGATCACAACATTTTATTACACAGACTGGAACATGTCATTGGGATTAAAGGAACAGCACTAGGTTGGTTTAAATCTTATCTGTCAGATATGTTCATGTTAATGATGAGTCTTCCACGCACACAGAAGTTAGTTACAGAGTTCCACAGGGTTCTGTGATCATCTGTTTTTACTTTATACATGTCTCCCCTAGGCAGTATTATTAGGAAACAGTAAGAAAACCTCAGAGACATGATGTCTAATCATATACTTACTTTAGATGACATAACTCTGGCGTCTAGCACTACTGTGAGGAATCTTGGAGTCATCTTTGACCAGGATATCTCCTTTAACCCATATATAAAAGAAATCTCTAGAACTGCCTTCTTCCACCTGAGGAATATCTCTAAAATTAGAAGCATCCAGTGTCAAAGTGACGCTGAAAAACCATACATTTGTTACTTCTAGATTGGACTAATTCTTCACTGATAGGATGTCCCAGTAACACATTAAAAAGCCTCCAGCTGATCCAAACTGGACTGGACTCTGACTAGAATTAGTAAGAGAGATCATATTTCTCCTACATTAGCTTCCCTCCATTGGCTCCCTGTAAAATCTAGGATAGAATTTAAAATCCTTTTCCTCACATATAAAGCACTTAATGATCAAGCCCCTTCATATCTTAAAGACCTCATAGTAACATATTATCCCAGCAGAACACTTTGCTCTTAGACTGTTTCCAAATGTAGAATGGGAGGCAGAGCCTTTAGCTATCAAGCTCCTCTACTATGGAATCAGCTCCCAGTTCATGTTTGGAAAGCAGACACTGTCTCTACTTTCAAGTCTAGGCTTAAAACTTTTCTTTTTTTGTTAGAGGTGGTTCAGGTGAATCTGAACCATCTCTTAGTTAACATGCTATAGATTTAGACTGCTGGGGGGCCAGTTGCTAGCCCATCCTACCTGCCAAGTGTTGTGTTGTTGCTTATTGTTGTTATTGTTTTGAGACCTGTTGTTCTTTCCTTACTATCTTTTCACTCACCCCAACCAGTCGAGGCAGATGGACGCCTACCTTGAGCCTGGTTCTGCTGGAGGTTTCTTCTTTTCTTAACTAAGAGTTTTCCCTCTCCATTGTTGCCTAGTGCTTGCTCAGGAGGGATTTGTTGGGCTTTCCTTATTATTTATTTGTATTGTAAGGGTTAAACCCTGTAAAAGTTGCCAATTTCTGTCTGTATTTTCTACCTCTGCTACCTGTGTGGTACCTGAGCTGCTATTGCAACTCTTTATTGCATATTACAGTACCTGGAGAGGTATTGTGCATCTTTATCTTAGATCTTCTGCCTCGTTTGGAATAAAAGCTCTTTAATCCTGTATTTTTAGCGGCATCCTTTTTCTCATAAAGTGTGTCATAACTTTCACATTTGAATTAGCATTCATTCTTTACAGTAAAATGCTATAACCTCAATAAAGAATCACACATTTTAATGAGGCAATACAACGACTCATAAGAAGGTGTGTAAAGTTAAGTGTTACCATGTGTGTCTCTCCATGTGAGCCACATAGGATTTTACAGAAGGAACAGAAGGATTTAATCAGAATCTCTATTTGAGATTCTCTGTGTGTGTATGTACCTTGACAGTTGGGATACGAGTGGAATCCAGATCTGCACTGCTCACATCGAGGACCCTGAAACTCTGGCTTACACAGGCAGCGACCAGAAGCATCGCAGCCTTCAGGCAGGGAGCCGACTGAACTGCAGCCACACACTGGAACCAGAGACAGAGAGAGTGTGTGTCTCTTATTCTGATGAAATCAGAAAGGAACTATGGACATAATCATCCAATTGTTATAAAAGAATAATATTAACATGATGTTCCTTTTCAAACATAGACTCATACGCCAGATCCTATTAATTTTCTGGGCAGTGTCATCAGAACTAAATGCTTTGCTGTTCTTCATACATGGATTTACAGGTCAGCTAGATAGTACTGTTGACAATTTCACCTGATCCTGCATCTGTTAATTCTTCCAAAGTCATGTTGGGCTTGTTGTCCTGGCAACATACATATCCACAACCTCGAACCTACTGGGGAGCAGGTTGGTTCTCTGGTTTAGTCAGTGTAAACAAGATAACCACTTCACTTCCTTCCAGCTATGGATATGATGTGCGGATGTTGATAGTAAGAGCCGTGAGTTTATAATACAAACAGTGTTGCACTATGCAATAATATAACTTTAAATAATTTAAAAAATGCCCTCCTCTGCCACTAGCAGCACTCTGAATATATTCCAAGCAACTGTTCACCAAAAAAACATCACTACAATTATCAGTAAATCATTAAATGTGTGGGATGTGGGCAAGTTATAATTTCTCAGTTATGAGAAAAAGCTGAAATTGTCAAAAAGGTGATATTTCTACTACATGTTTATTATTGGAGCCACAGTGGGAGTTGTAGTTGCACTGGAGAAATTTTAATTAAGAGGTGTTTCTATTGTTTTTACCTATATAAAACAAATGAGGGGTGCTAAACATTAGAAGTGGTGATCTGCATCTCTCTGATGCATCCAAATTTGATTCCAAATTCTGTAAAACTTTAATTTCTTTTCATAAGAGGACCTATAACTTTTCTATAAACCAAACTATGGACTTGGAGAATCATTATACCTCTAATCAGTCTGTAGCTTTGTCTGAATGCTTGGTGTCACTTTGATACTAAAGACAAGTCTTCAGCCAAGTGTCAGTTTTCTCGCAGACTGCATCATGTTGTCCTCCAGCTCTAAGATTTCTTTCTATGTAGCTGTATTCATTTCATCCTCTACCTCTATTTGTCTTGTAAAGCCAAATGAACCATAGTTTAATGTAGTAAAGGAAAAGGTAAAAATCTTTTCTAGGCACTGTATTTCACGGGCAGCATGAGTAATGAGCTTTTGACTCCTGGCATAATCAAAGCTGACATAGAAGACAATTACAGAATAGCTATGGACACAAAAACATAGACAGACAGAGACGTGGAAAATAAAGATGAAGCGACAAGTGACTCACATTGGCAGAGCGGGTAGTTGAAGTAGCCTGGGGCACATCGGTCACACTCGTAACCTTGGAAACCGCTCCGACACACACCATGACCGGTCACCCAGTCACACGACCCGTCCTGACAGCCAGGACCAGAACACTGACAGGCTGGACGGACACACACACACACACACACACAGTTAGAGAAACAAGATAGCATCAGTGCAAACCATTACATAACACTGAATGACAAAGAGAGCAAAGAACAGTGTGTTCTTTAATGGTGTGGAGTGTGTTTGCATGGCTGGACTTACTGTTTGTTACCTTAACTGACTGTAGGAAATGTGTACATTTGAAACCTTTTACAATAATTGAACCAGATTAGTGCAAAGTTGTTTATTCAATTGTGCGTATGTGTGTGTGCATGTGAGCTGGCAAACTAACACTTGGTAAATAAATAAACACAAACAAAGTGTCTAAAATTCCTGCCTCTATCTGTGTGTTTTGTCTGTGTGCACACGTGTGTGAAGAAAATGGGCCACAGTCCATTAAACCTAACACAAAAATACACTAAAACAGCAGCAAATCCTGCTGCTTATTAATCTGAACACACCCCGCAGTTAGCTCACATTGCAATTTGCATGATTTGACAGCTTGAAATATTCAATATTCAATATTGATATCTCATTAGGAGGTACACAATGGCATTTTTCAGTGTTTCCTAATGGTACAGAATAGGGACAACAGTGTTAATTAAATGAATGTTGCAATGGTAATATGCTTTTCCCTCACCCTGACAGTTGAGTCCATAGAAACCAGGAGCACAGGTGTCACAGTGGTCACCAGTGAAACCTGGTTTACAAATGCAGGTTTGAGTCCGGGGGTCCGGCCTGCACGAGTTATCCACAGTTCCTGCTGCACTGCACTCACAATCTGAGAACAGAAACATTTGGTGGATTTGATGACATGCTTGTTAGACAAACGGCTGCTGTTAAGGAGGACGAATCTCTTTTCTGCTGATATTTATCACAAACTCCCTTAAGTAAACCAAACGCAAACATGCTCATACCAACACGTGCTTTTGTGGAAATACCCTGATATGTATCTGTGAGGTTGGTGTTTTAGTTCATCATGTTCTTATAACGTTCAAAAACATCAACATCAGTAAAGAGGTAAGAGAGGAAGATGACAAAATGCAGATGCAGTATGAGTAAGTTTCATTTCTATTTATACACTTTTTATCTGATTTCATTTTCATTCTGTTCATTTGAATTATTTTAATAATGAGACTGGCCTCTGTAGAACCTTCCTGCAGTGAGATTGTCCTTCGATCAAAGTTCAATCATTAGTAAAACCACTCATACATTATATTACAGATAAGAGCGCCACAACTTAAGAGCAAAGCAGCTTGAAAATGTAGCCCACAACCATATATCATAAAGAGAAGAAAAATGCAGAATTTAAAGGCTTACTGATGATCTCCCCTGCTGGTTTGGCCTCGCCATTGTTGTTGTTGTTGGGACTGATGGGGATGGCTGAGAGAGAGAGAGAGAGCGAGAGAAGGTGAGAAACAGTAGATACAAAGTTTGTGTGTTCATAATAAAGGTTTAAGGGTAGTAGCAGCACCGTGAGCATACAGATTGTCTCCAGGAGGCTCTATGATCTGGTTGAATTGGGTGATGGAGGACCTCAGTTCAACCAGGATGATCATTTACAGGCAACTATGGATCAGGGAGGAGCGTGAGTGCCATAAAACCACAACCAAAACCACCTCTGGCCACATGTCAAAGTGTCTTTGGCAAGACAGTGAACCCCTGAGTAGTAGTGTCCTCAATATTTCAAATCATAATCCAATGCAGACAGCATGGTGGACTGCATAATGTTTGTTTTCTATTTTGAAAAAAGAAACAAATTCAGTTTGGGCTTAAGAATCTAATTTGTAGGACAATGTGCTGTCTAACCATATTATTATAGTCATTACATATCCACGTAGAACAATGACAGGATTGAAAATGTGCCACACATTTCTCCTTTCAGTCTGCCTCACTGACAACTAGAACTTACGGTAACATTCGGGGAAGTTGATGAAGCCGCTAGCACAGGAGTCACAGTGCTCCCCGGTGTAATTAGGTTTGCACAAACAGCGTCCGGTCAGGTCCTCACAGGTGCCGTCTGTGAACTCTGACTGACAGTCACAAGCTGCAGGGAAGCAGAGGAAGAGGATGTGAGGAAAAAACAGGTGAATAACAGATAAACATGGTTGGTATGTAAGACAAAAGAGTAAAAACACAGTAAAGACTGAAGACCCATAATGATGGAAATATAGGAAATTCCATAAATGATGTCACTCACGTGAGCAGGCCAATGGGGAGTCTATTGGGTGGTCAGGTGACCTGTAGTAGGTGGGGATGCAGCGCTCACAGTTGACTCCAGTGGTGTGATGCTGAGAAGGAAAAGCTTCCACTACATTAACTGTGTCTCATCATGGCTGTTCTCAGCCACTGAACTCTGTGACATTTTCTGATTAGACTCAGTCTGACCAACAAGAATCATGATATAAAGATTAGATTGTTTTGTGGTGTGTTTCCCGAACACAGAACTACAAATAACTGGGCTGTTTGTTACCTGACAGTTGAGGCAGACGCCTCCTCCTCGGTGGTGTCCGTTGATATCGATGCTGCCTCTCCTCTCATCCACCTCGGGGTCGTAGTAACAGTCAAAAGAGTGACGGTGACAGTTACATGCTAAACACCAAACAGAAAACACAGAAAATAAAAAACATAGTTAGTAGCTGAAAATCGGTTGAGCTGAAATGTATTATTTTATTAAGACAATTCAACTAAGACACTTATAGCTTGATAATAAGAAGTAAATAAAGGTGAGTGTGATAAAAATGAGAAAACTCTCCTCCCATGATGAATCATTATTGTCTTATTAATGTAACTTCTAAAAATGTAAAGTGCCATATTTAAACATAGTCTTACTTAATGCACCCAAATTTTCTTATCACTAAACCAATGTTTTATTAACATATTTACATACATTACACTTGTATGATAATTAGGGATGTATGAGTATAATGATATGTTACAGTATCACGACAGTTGATTTTTAATTAACAACACAAGATTCATGGCAGAAGTTCATTTTGTATTGTGTTTAATGCCCCGAACACCAGAGGGCAGTGTGATATAAAAATGTAGACTTTTTCATTCAGATTTTATCCATATGGTAATATGGATAAAATGATTTGCAATATCTCACCTCGATTACAGTATCACAATATTGAATCGTAACCCCTGTATCATGATACATATCGTATCGTCAGTAAGTAATACACACATATCTACTAATAATGAAAGTTTTGTAAAGAGTGGAACCATTTAAAAAAACTTAACTGAGCAAGAAATATGGCATTAATAATGAAACAGTCCCCAACCGTATGGATCTTTCCACATGAGAAAATGTTTCCACAATGTTTCTACAAGCAAAGATACTAGTATAAGATTTGAGAAAACAATGTTCACCTGAAACACAAACACTGCTGCTATAGAAGAAGAAAAAAGGAGAAAGAAAGAAAGAAAGAGACAGAAGAAGAGAAAAAAGGAAAATTAGCAGAAATATTGAATTTCATTTCTTCTGAAACAGCATCAGTCAGCTGTGTGCAGTCACTTCAAAGATACCAGCAGTTGTTGGTTTGAAAGCTGTTTCCTCTGGTAGGTAGATTACAGGCTGCTGAGGATCATATTCATTGTGTTTCCAAACAAATCAAACAGAACTGAAACAGGAGAAGCTGCAATTATCACAACCTCACACACATAATCATTTCCTAAGGATCGTTTGATGAAACGGTGTCATCAGACACTGTGGCTTCAGCTCATTTAGTGTCTGATTCCAGTCAGTGCTCATTCAAAGCACAAAGGGTGTGATTCCAACATCCCTCTACACAGATACATGTGCATATGCATTATACACTTTTGTGTCTAAGAACACAAAACTTCCACTACCACTTATTTGAAACAGAAACAAATCCAAACATAAATATCCATCTATCTAACCATCATTCTTGTGCCTGTATAACTGATATTACCTTCAATTATATAAATACAGAGAAATCAAAGGACATAAACTTGACATTGTGCATAAGATTGCATACATCTCTTAGCTGAATCTATGATTAAATGCGTACTTAAGAAGTACACACGAACAAAGCCCAGACCAACCTTTACTTTAGAGTCACCAACCTTTTCTTTAGAGTCAGTGGAACCCTGATAAAGCTTTGTGTTTTTATCAGGCCTGAGAGGTGGCGGCTGTATAAACCAGCACTCCTTATCCTCCAGCCTCGACTCTAGTCTGATAGTGGTGAATGTTTTTTCAGACCACTGGAGTTTTTCTTTTCTTTTCTTTTCTTAAAAAATACAAAGTAATTCTAAAAGCAGACAGACTCCAGAGCCTCTGTTTACTCTGCTAGTCGGAGCCTGACAGTCTTTAAAATGGCTCAAATACGACGTGGGGATACCTCCTGTAGATCTGCAACCTGTGTTCAATTCCAATACATCAAAGGGCTTTAGCAGAACTTTTGTGGCTAAGACTCATGGAGTAGGGAGCTGGTTCTGAAATGTTTGGATAATTGTTTGTCTGCTCAGCCTCTTTCCCAAGGGCAGCTTCGTATGCAGTATATGGGGAAGCAGTGCAATTTAGCTTTACCATGTGAGCTATCATATGATATCAGTGTCCAATAAAAACCACATATGTGACATGATATGATATGATTTATTGCAGCTTCTGTAGGTATGGTGAACAGATCCACTGTGCTTCTATGGTCTCTGTAGCTGCAGTAGAACTTTTATTCATACTGTCATCATCATGTTGACCTTTACTGTTATTATTGGTATTGTGATGCCCATGACGTTCCTTGTTAAATATAACTGCAGTTTTGATAACAGATGACTCTCACATGAGAGATTTGATAAGAACAAGTTTACCCTGACAAACTCAAACAGGAAGCAGTCAGAGAGAGAACAAAGCTCCTAATGGCCGATGTATAACATTCTTCAGCTGATGGTGTAACTTTAATGAAGTCTTGAGTGCACTTTGTGTATTTTAAGAGTCAGTGTGCATCAGTCAGGAAGTATGAACATAAAAAACAGAGAGAATATTATTTCCACTTGGAAATGGAAAAACGTTCTGTAAATAGTAAAAGAACTTTGACACTTAATTCATAATAATATGTTATTTATATATCACTGCTGACTGAATAATCATCTATGTTTTCAGCTGGGAAGTTTATATAAGCACATCATCCATACAAAGAAATGATTTATGATCATTAAAAAGGGACAAAGGAAAGAGAAAAGGTTGTAGGACACCTGTGAGGTGAAAAGGTCAAAGAAGTTCCACTTTGGAATGGAAGAAAATCAAGGTATGAGATATGATCTAGATTTGCAGGAAGAGCACACGATAGAGCAGAGTTAGTTGAAATACTAAATAAATGTATTGTATGTATTGATACTTAGGCATAGATTATTTTCTAAACCACTATGCATGTTAAGATTCTGATGGTCCCTCTGTGTGCACACGTGTGTGATAAGAGCACAGATCTGGTGTACATGAGGTGTGTGTTTGTGATACTCAAAATGTGATGTGAGGAGATGAACCTGTTTAAACAGACACTGTGGGAACTCAACATCATTCTATATTAGAGGGAACTGACCTGGTTTAAGCTGACGATACAGTTCAGGGTTAGATTTAGCAAGAATGACTACGTCTATGTGCATGTGTGAAGCTGTACTCACGTTCACACTCGTTGGCACTATAGGTCGTGGCTGGCTTCCATGGTAACTGGTTGTATCCGGGGCAACATTGGTCACACGACGCACCACATGTGTTGTGCTGACAGTCACACTGTAACCTGCAAACAACAGTAGATAACGTGAAGAGAACAATTGGTTCACAGGTTCTAGTGATGCCACCTCTCCTTTAAACCGCCCTGTTGTGTTTAGTGTAAAACACTGAACTTTTCTCAGAAGTTCACATTCTTCTACTTCTTACCCTGATGCTGTCTTTTAAAAAAAAGAGAGAGAGAAGTGAAAAGAAAACAGAGCAAGTGGCAAAGGGGCCCCAACAATGAAAGAGTTAATCTTTCTCCGTCATCATCAGCAGATGACTGATTCACCCCAGCTTCTAATCGGATTAGTCTTTAAACCTGCGGGTTGTGGAGTGTGACCAAAACACAGCAGGGAGTGAGAACAGACCCATTTAAGTGGTAAAAGAGAGGCAGAGGACTGGAGCCACGGGAGTGAGAAGTCAGAAAAACAACTCTTATAAATGTCATATTTTCTAAGTGCCACAATCTGTAGGTGGAACCATAGAGCACAAACTCAGCAGGAAAATAGGCTGAAGTTAGCTTCCCTGATGACACTCCTGTAGTAGTGCGTCACACTTCTCAAAACCTCCTCACATGTTCTAACACAGGAGAAAAGTGAAGCAGGCAGAGGAAAACCAACTGAACTGAATCTTTAGAGGCTCCAGATGAATGACATGATTAGGAGATTTTATCTAAATGTACTCAAAATAACCTAAATTATGTTTAATTATGTTACATATACACTAACTGGCCACTTTATTAGGTACAAGTTAAACACTGATCATCATAGCGGAGCTTGTGTATTAAATTACATTAGATCATACAGGTGTAAATAATAAAGTAGGCAGACAGTGTATATTACTGTGAAGTTGTGAATGTTTTTATCTGTTCATGGATGACCTCTCTCAGGTTGCAGGAGGATGGTGGATGTGGGTGGAGCATAGTTTAGCCCACAGGAAGACTTTCACAGGCTGGCCAATCAGAGCAGAGTGGGCAGAGTGGGTAGGGGGCCTTAAACATACACAAGCTTAAACGAGCCTGGTGTCAAGGCCAGAGGAGCTGTTGCACAAAGAGGGATTATAACATGTATTTGCATGTTTTTAAGTTGAAAATCATATAATCATTTATCAATTGAGCCTTAGAATACAATATAAAACCTAACTTAAGCATAATATGGCAACTTTAAACTAAATGTATGCTCTGTGTTTAATCTCTTTTCTTATTCTGGTTGAGTTCAGTTATGACTTTTATGTGCACAAAGCATTTTAGGTTTCCTTATCTGTTGTGACTTATAATAAAATGTTTCAGAAACTGTACTAGCTTGTTACCAACCAGCAGAGGTTGAAGGAGTACTGCTCTTTGCCAGAACATCCTTGCTGGAAACAGTTTCCTGAAGGCAACATATGCTGGAATTGACCCTCAGTTTTTTACTTGATGTTTTCATTTTAGAAAAACATGGACGCTGCTTTGAAAATCACTGCCTTGAATAAACTGAGGCTAAAGATCAGAACGTCAGCAGAATTCTGATTTTGGTTTTGTTGTGAGGTGGTTCCGTTCAAATATGATTTGTCACTAAAAATAAAGCAGTATGTTAAAATAAGTTTCTACCTGAATGGTATCTGAACAGTCTAAGTGTCTCCTGCAGGGCTGCTCTGTCACTGTGCTCTGGCCTGTGCTGATAACACGCCTGTGTATTGTGTCTCCACAGATTGATTGTGCTTTCTGCTCTTACCTTTACTGTCCAACCCATTCATTCAGTCAATATCTCTATCACACACTCAAACTTTCATTTAAAAAAACGTTCTGTGTGCCACTTTTCTTTTCCTCCCTGGTGATCAGCTCTGTTCAAGCGCTTTAGGAAATGACTTTCAATGGAGGGCTTCAATCCAAATT
Organism: Helostoma temminkii; assembly: GCA_900302695.1. Classification (NCBI taxonomy): domain Eukaryota; kingdom Metazoa; phylum Chordata; class Actinopteri; order Anabantiformes; family Helostomatidae; genus Helostoma; species Helostoma temminkii. The sequence continues at coordinate 13,146 of OMLM01006035.1, read as the reverse complement.
CACTACTTCCTGTGGACCAGCGGCTTCCTGCACATTTAAGTACTTGTATTTCACTGGATGGTTCTTTTCCAGTTTTTTAAATGATACGTTACTGTGACTCTGTCCTTAATTTCATTCTAAAACTAAATTAAATAGATGATGTACTACAACACTGGGTTACCCAAAAACCCATGTTAATTGATTTTTCATGTGTCCTCGCATACCTTTAGTCAGTCAAGTCTTATATATATATACCACTATTCAAACACAACAGCAAAGTGCAGCATATTCACATAAAGTCCACTTTAAGTTGTCGAGCTTGAAGATCAGCTGCTGCACAGACATATAACACAATAATTCACAAGCTGAACCAGTGCTGAGTGTTTCCTCAGCGTTACTGAGCAGAGCAGCTTTCAGCCTCACACAAACCAAATGTTGCTGGAGTTCAACCTAACCTCATGTCCTCTGTGGGTCTGTCAGAATTCTTAGCTGTGGTTCTGGACACACACACACCTGTGGAAGGTGCAATTAACAGCTTGAATGTTTAAACTCCTACAAATAAAGGATTTATATGCTGATTGCCCAGTTGGAAGCATCAGGAGGATTTCTGTTATTTAATTAAAGACAGTATTTTCTTAAGTGTGATACGTAAGATGATATGTAATTGACACCAATCTGCTATCTTTTGTTCAAATGTTCAAATCCCTTCTTAGACATGTTTGTTGCAGGACAGGTGTATAATATATCTTCCAAAACACAACCATGTAATTTAACCAACTCCAAAGCACACAGGTAAAGCACGCATGTATTTTAATGGATCTAATTGTATATGTCAGTTTTCAGTATGTACGCTTCAGTCTCTTCCTGCACAAACTCACTGCAGTGAGTACAGATACTGTCAGGATAATATATAGCAGTTTAACAGGCTGATGTTCAGTAAGGCACAGTCTTTCTGCATACACAGCAGCTGGAATGTGGCTGTAGCACTTCTGTTGATCTGAGGATTTCAGAAGATTTTTGTCATTAAGTACATTGATGATCATCTGTTGAGAATAAACTGTACAGTCAGATTAATGCACTAATGCTGAATGCAGTGACCTGCAAATGCCAAAATGTTCAACCTCCCTACACTGGATGTGTTTATACCGTAGATGTCATGTTAATACAATGGAGGTTTTACAGAGAAAGTACCCAGATGTTTAATGTGATGAGTAGCAGGCCTGTGGTGCACAGTTAGCTTATATTTTCTATAAGAGCTCAGAAATCGTGTTGGCGACACACAGCTGATGCACGGTGAGAGACGAGGTGTGCTTCATTTATCTTCAAGACAAATGTCAAAAGACTGAGTTAGAAATAAAGTGATGACTTTACTTGACTAAACATGTGGAGGTCAGCTCACATTAAGAGTTCTAATAATTCCATGTCCTCATATATTTATAGACTTTTGATAAAGGTGACACTTTAACAGTCGCAAATAACAAAAAGACTTAAACAAGTAAGAAACAAGTAAATATTGTTTTAGCACATTTTATGCCTAATAAGGTAAATGTGCAGACACCATGTTGGATCATATTGTTACCATCTGCTGCTCTGTTCAGGACCATTTGGTTTCACTTTGCTGCAGCACCTTCGGTTCAGGATCAGAGCTCAGAGAGGAGAGGCTGCCTCTGGGTTAATCATGAGCACAGCTAGTGTTTGTATGTGTGAATTCATGTGCAATCGAGTGTGATGCTGTATGTGTGTAACTGCTGGCATTCAAGAGAAAGCAGGAATTCCAACATTTCACTTGTGTCAGCGAAGTGTTGGGACAATAACTAAGAAAAAGGTTGAAGGAGCTGCAGTTAAAGAACTGTGTCCTCTGTGAGTTAATATGCTTGTGCAGCTCCTGGTATTGTCCCTGCTCACTGAGGGACTCACTGTCTCACTGCCATGACTGGAGACATCTGAGAGGAAAGAAGTCACCATGTCCTGTTTCTCACTCCATTTTATTAAATTACAAAGAAAAGTAACAAAAAGTATCTAAAAAGCACAATGTACCTTACATGCATGTCTGTTCAGACTCCAATCAGTTTATGCATGAGACTATGTGGATGTTTTTACTAATTGCGTTGTAATAGACAAGAATAATCCACACATGAGGTCACCTGACTTTGAAAATCTAATCAGTTCATCCTTGAGTCCAAGTGGAAAAGCAGATTTTCTGTTGCATTCACAAAAATTGGACAAACCAGTGTGCATAAAGATCCATGGACGACCTGAAACTGTGACCGGTGTCAGTAGACGTGTTCAGTTTAATTACTCAGTGCAGATCACCCTCACACACGGAGGTGGTTTGGCTTTAAAAATTATGAGAAATGAGAATATGAAAAGTTTCTGGGATCAGTACATAAAATCCTTAAAAGAGAAATCTCTGTATACAAGAGACAAGGCTGAAAACCAATACTGAATAACTGAGATATTTGGGCCCTCAGGCCAAACCCCATAAAAAACAGACAATTCTGTAGTGATAGTCACTCTACAGGCTTAGGACCACCTCTAAAAACCACTGACGATGAACACGGTTCTTTGCTGTTTATCCATACATTTATGCCAAAAAATAAAAATAAAAATGAGCAGAAATAAGTAGTGAAGAATACTTTTAATACACTTTGACAATCAGCTACAATCCAGACATGTTTCACTGAAAAGCTGCCTAGCCTAGTCTGAGATAGTGTTTCAAGTGTGACTCATCTGGGTGTTCCAATCCCCACATAAAAGGATGATTAACATTAATGGAGAACAACCAGTGTGAGGTGGATGCTTTCAAACTGTTTAAAGTATTCCTCAAACACTATATCTGCTCTGATCTGTAGCTGGAATTATGAGAATGCACTAAATATGTGATTCAGAGAGAATTCTGGGTATTTTAAACATAAGTGTGAATTGATCATGGGGTTTTAAATATTTATAAATTTCCAAGTATTCTAAGTGAGTGGATAAATAAAGGTAAAAAACACTTTACTGTTCCAGCTGAATACATTTCATGCAGGCAAGTGTTTGATCGATAATAAATAAATCCCTCCTGACCTCATCAAGTGTTTAGAGAGCCTCAGTCTGGTTGGTGTCAGAGGGGAGGAATGCAGAGCAGCGCGCTTGTGCTTGATCTGAACATTTTCTGTGCATCAACCACAGGCTGTTTAACACGATGATATCCAACAGGTGCTATAGATGACAGCAGGGCTGCTGACTGGAGGCCTGTGTTTAAAGGCAGCAGGTGACTGAAGGTTTCGACTCACAGCTGCACTGATAATAATATTAAGGAGAAATGCAACAGTCTGCAGGTTGGAGGCCACAAAACACAGACTGCATTATGACAGAAAGAGAGCATCCATGGTGAAGAAACTTTAAAGTACATGTAAAAAAGAAATGATCATAATTAGCCTCTGAACACATGTTTAGGGATTTTCCAGCATTCTGGATTTCATGATGATTCATGATGATTCATCAAAGTGAAAATCACAGCAACCTCCAGCACCAACAGCAACATGTCCTGAGTGAAGAGAGAAAATCTAAAAATCAAAACTCTGATGTGTTTGAAAAGCACTGTGGAAGAATTTACGACTACCAAACATAACTGAGGGACTAAAGAATCAGTGTGTTAACACCAGCTTCTTCTTCAGGCTCATGGGTATTGCAGTTTTTGCAGCCAGTGTCAGAAAAAAACAAAAATGACGCTGAAATCAGATCTACATCTCTGCCCGCCCACTGCCCTCTGTTAACAAACATCGTCTGGTGGTTCCGTCACAGAACAAAAAATCCAGTGCAAAGCTCTTCAGCTCTGTGGTCCCACAATGGTGGAATGAACTATCAAACTCTACATGATCAGCAACCTCACTCCCAATATTCAAAAAACTGCTAAAGACACAACTTTTCCATGACTTTCTTTGCACTTAAAATGCACTCATATCTCACACTTCTCCTGATAGTGCTTTGCTTTGCTTTAGTTTTTCTCGACTTGGACTTTTGCTTGCTTTGTGTCTCACTTGTAAGTCGCCAAATGACTACATGTAAATGTAAATGTAAATGAAATAACACAGATTTTAAAATGGGACTTTTGTTACAGATAATTCCCATGTCATTGTTCAGAATCTCATGATAATAATAATAATTCCACTGAGTTGAAACCCTCAGATCACCACAAAATCACTCATTCAGTACTCAAATAATGTCACAGCTTGATACTACAGCCTACAGGTCCAAATGTCTACCTCACATCTCCACTGTGCATCACACTACATGACCCTCAGCCCGTTATCTCCCCCTCCTTTCCTCCCAAATTCCCGAACCACTCATGTGCAGTGGCATTGAAAGAGTTCCACTCCACCACAGCTTTGCAAGAAGCTGTCTCCAGATACCTTCAACAAGTCTGCACAAGTGTGTGCTAGCGCATGTGAGATTGATCGCATGTGTTAGTGTGCGACACCGTAGAAGACACAACAGATAATATAATGTGTGTGTGTTTATTTATACAGATCAATTAGGACAGAGAACAAATAGATGTATATGTAACTCTGTGTGTGTGTGTGTGTGTATGTGAGTTCATTTATGACTCATAGTAATGAATGGTGAGGAGTTATTGTAAAATGGTCCACAGCCTCTGGGTTCTGTAGCTACACACACATACACACACTGCATACACACATACTAACATAAGACACATATTCACATCTATTATTAAATTAATGACACACTGCAAACTTCCACCTCAAGAAAAACAATCCCTCACCTTCTTAAGAAACCTTTTTTCTTCCCATCCTTATCTCCTCTATCTCACCACACTTGCGTGTTGTAACAAATGCTGTATATTTGCACTAAGCTTGATGCTGCGCTAAAGACAGACTGCACTGGAAGTAAATGAAACTACAGCTATGAGTAACTTAAATCCTTGTGTGTCAGATCACACTGACAGCTCTGGGATATCAGTCTGTTATTGTGCCTTTGGAGTGTCAAGTACATATCTATGCGTGTGTGTGTGTGTGTGTGTGTGTGTGTGTGTGTGTGTGTGGACACAGAAAAAGTAAAGTAACTTGATAAAACACAGCTTTACAACA
>OMLM01006033.1:37608-54892 GCA_900302695.1 Helostoma temminkii | reverse complement strand
CTTTCCAAATTGAAAACTTGCAGCAGGAAGGCATGGATGATCCATGGCCTAGTTTTATAGGAAACTGGGTAAAATACAAAACACATGGTCCGTAAAATTCTCATAAATTCTGGCTGCAGTACTACATTGCTGTTTTATTACTGTACTGTCTATTAATGTGCTCTTCATTATGTACTGCCAGCAGCAGTTTCTGCAGTAACCTCACTGAACTGAATTTGTGAGCTGCAGGATTTTCAGTCAAAGTTCTCAGTTTATCTTTAGTTGGACCACAGATTAGGTGAATGACTCAGCCACACAGGATTTTCTCTGCTGACCAGATAACTGCATGGCCCAGAAGTGGTTCAGACAAAGCCAGGCTTGTAGGAGAAGCAGTTACTGTAAATCATCATGGATGTCCCCTTAGCCTAACTCCCACATTTGCAAGAATGCTCAGTTCCTTGTTTAGGCACCGGCCTGTGAGGAGACAAGCTAGATTTACTTAGGACAGTTACAGCCCCAACAAGAATGGCAAGAAGTCAAAGGTCAGAAGTGAGAGTTAACTCTAGATACTGGTCCTGCATTTTTGTGTCACTGAGTAAATACTCTGCGGCAAAGGAAACAATGAGTGGTGTCAGATGGCATAAATCTGTGCACCACAACAAAATTCTTTTTCTTTTCTTTCTCTCAGAGATTCTTACCGTAGGAATTTAAAATCAGTGTCTTGTTAAATTATTCATTTAGTAAATTAGTTACCGCAGGACCACAATATTTTGAAATTAATGGAGTGTTTGGTTTGGACAAAGTTGGTCTAAAGGATGCAGGTGCAGGATTTCATTGTAAATACGCTAATTATAATCACTATTTAATGACCAAAGACACTGTGTGCACAGATCTGGTGCGAAAATGTTTTTTCGTCAACACTGGCAGCGGCTTAATGTTTTCGAACATGTTTTTGACAATAACTTGCAGAGTACTTCTTCTTTTCATTGGGGCATGACTTTATGGCATATAAGGGCAACCAGCAACAGCTGACATGCAATACTACGGCCTTTATTCCAAGAGTGTTACATAACCCCCCTACCCATGCTGTGAACTGTATGTGGGTCCACAATTATGTGCTGATAAAACATAAGGTACACACATTGTCGGAACATTCTCATCAAAACGTCACAGCTGGCTTTAAGTAAATATCGAAAGATCTGATTTCAGAAGAGTTGTACACAGATGCCAGCTTAACTCAAGTATCCATTTTCTGCATACCAGCATCTTTTAGTTAGTATTGTGGCTTTCTCAGCTGCCTCATGCAGGCTAGACCACTACATTATTTACTTCTACTCGGGTGATACATGTTCTCAGTAAATTGTTTAACTTAAGCCTGCGTGCACTGTTTGTGTTAGCTTCTCTTTTAATGTATCTTTGATTAGTATTATGCAAGAAGCTGAACTTTATACAGATGCTGTGCTGTTGCAATTGCTGTTCTTTCTGTCAACAACATGAACATATAATTCCTCCAAAATAAAGTCAAAATCACATATTTCTGCTTCCTTTGCAGCGATGCAATGATTAATTCATATACATTGCAGATTTATTTGCTGTGGAGAGAAATAAGGGTTGATTAGAGCTCACTGGCTTAAAGAAAAAGGTTAAAAATAAAAGATATGTTTGTTTTGCAACTGCCTGTCTGTTGTGAAATATTAGTACTTGTTTTGTTCCACAAAATTTTGCAGCCACAGCCCCTGTGGTTTTTCTTCATACTTATCATGTGCTGAAAAGGGAACAATTACTTTAAATTCAACATTAAAAGTATTGTGTTTCTTCAGTTTAATTAAAGTCTACCCACATAAAAACCTGTTTTACAGCCTTAATGTTTCACTTTACTTTTACAGTCTTCCAGCAACAGACATTTTACTGGTTTGCTTCACAGTAGAAGCAATGTGATTAATGGTTCCCCGTAGTCACACAGAGCCAAACAAAATGAATGACATATATTCAGAAACTGTCTGAAAATGTACTGTGTGTTATGTAGCATAAACTGAAAACTAAACTAAAGAATTACACACGATGGAGCACTGATTAGCCAGGATTTTTATTTTTGTTTATCAGATTCTTTTGTTCCAGACACATCTATTCAATATGTCAAAAAAGTCTGGCAGCTGACATTTGGAAATGCTAATCCCAGGGCATGAAAGAGGCCTGACAGCTCACTGAACGAGAGGCCCACAACAGTTTGTTTACAGCGTGATAATCTCAACCAGGCATCTTGATTGTGTGTTGGCAGAACATCAGCGACCGTGCCGTGACTGCCGGGCCACACGGCAATTACACTGGCCTCTTATCTATAAGAATACCAGGCCTTTCACTGCAGCAAAGCAGGCTCATGACAGATGGACATATGGAGTACAGCTACAAAAGGGAAAATACCTTAAAGATTTTCCTCAGTAATCTCAGTCTGAGTAATACCATGGTGGAACTGGGTTAGGATTGAGCTGAAGTGAAAAGGGTAATGTTTATGCCAATCACTTTTAATATGATGATTTTCTGGGCTTTCCATTTTTAGAATGGTGGTGAGCACTGCTCCAGATTATATTCAGTAGCATAGGGTACAATCCTTGCTTCAGAAATGGCTCTATTTCCAGTCACATCTGAAAGACAAACTTAGCTTTAACCTGCAAGTATTACCTTTATTATTGGATGATATGGTTGAATTCAGATACAGATCATGTTTATTGTAATATAAGTCAAACTATTCACTTTCTGTTAGCTCTGTTTTGGTCTCCACCCACTAATGCAGAGATTATCGGGATCTTTAGTTAGTGCTTCACTATGATCACCAACTTGTTGCTACCTTTGTCTGTACAGTTTTAGAGGAAGCTGTCCTCCTAAGCCCAAGAGCTTAGTCAGCAGTCAAATGTTCACGTTTCTGTTGGCATTAGTTTTCTCTTAGTTTATGTTTGAAAACAGTTTTAAGCCTATACTGTGTCACAGAGGCACACACAGTCATAATTCCCTTAGCACTGTTGCTCACAAAATCCTCAGAGTCACTCACAGCCCACGATGTAGCTCATTTTAGATCTGTTGGTTAGTTAATATAAAATAGCTCCTCTTTATTCCTACATTTTAAACCTTCCTGTCTCCAGTTTGGATTAACAATTTCTCGTGTGCACTACATTTTACATCTTAGATTTTGATAACTAGATGCCTCTTGAGACTTTAACCAAAACAGGCTCAAACTAAGTAATCTTGAAAATGTACATTTCATTTATTATGTGCTGAGACATTTTCTGGCAACAAGGTTTATGTTTTGTTGGAGAAGACCCTGAGCATGCAAACAACATTCTCACAGTATTTATATGATGTTTGCATGATAACTGTTTGGATGTCACCTTCATTTCACTCAAAACTGAGAAGCAGCACGTCTGTTAGTGGAGCATGACAGTACAACAGTTGCCACACAGTCTTTTAAGAAATGACAACTTCACAAAACGTGTATGACAGGATCCAAGCCCTGTCTGTCAGTGAACAGTTGTGCAGTCATGCAAAACATATATGAATGTAGGTGTGTGAGTTCTAGGTGGCCTTACTATTTACAGCATGTGCTTTGCAACCACAGCCACATAGGAAATATGAACATCTGTACAAAAGGAGGTTACATTGCTAAGGAAACTGCTAAGGAAGTGATTCACCTCTGGGTGACTCCCAGCAACCTTATTAAATGCCCCCCACTGTGAATTAGCAATCATTTCTACTTTAAGCTAGGCCAAGAGATTTGATTAATTAAATGCAGAGGAGATTGTCCCTGAATACCGAACAGATGTTTTCTGAGTCATCTGATGAAGGGAGTGTTTATAAAGATTCTTGGCCAAGCACCATTTACCTTGAAGCACTGCATTTTCCCACAAATTTTAATTTCTATTAAGGTGCTTTGCAAGATGGATGTATTTATGTTTGTAAATGGAAGATTAAGGATTTCTTAATGTCGCACATAGGCAGGCTTCTGCTGTTCTGTAATTACCTTGGGTACATAAAGATGCTCAAAGTGTTTGTGTACGTTGTCTTACAGAAATAAAGACCCAGGTAGCTCCACCTTAACTATTAGATCATTGCAGCTTTGACCTGCCACAATGAGAAAAGATAAATGATACATTCCTGTGCCTGTGTTTAAAGTGAGATTGTCTTTCATCTCCTGTTGGGACTCTGCCAGGAAAGATTCACACTGTGGCGTTTAATGCTCCAAGCTATAAGCCCAAACATGTTTATTTATTTTTACAATTCAGAAGAACCTTTTTTGCCTTCTGCATCTCATCCCCCTCCCCCTGTCATTATCTTTATGGGAATTTCCATGGAATTCCGTCATAGCATAAGTGATTGTGTAAGATGAGAAACCATTGTTGGGTGCGATGTGCTTTTCATGAAAAGGCATGGGTTAAATGATCTATTCTCTTATTTCACCATATTTCTTCCTTTGAACCGTGCCTTTGTTCTGTCAATCATGAAATTGTATTCAAGTGTTTGTGTACTTAGAATAATCCCCATCAAAGATCATGGGACAATAAAATCAGCTCATGTCTGTACAAATTATATTGCTGGCAAAACGACAAATTCAAAGCCTCTGAATTATAATACTATACTGTAGATGATGGGACGCAAGGACAAGAGATTTGACTAGTACTGTAGGAAGTATTCACACACTTCTATAACATTACCAAAGTTATTAATAGGTTTTGGCTTAAAAATACTGAAAAAGGTCGTCTTATACTTGAGGATCAGTTTATTTATAATGAGTCACTTGGCGCTAAAAGTGTTTGGACTGTCCAGTTTAGTCTGTGGGATTTCCCAAAGGTTCTTGTAAAGTGTTTTAGATAAATTAAAGACAAGCAAAAACAAGTCTTTCCCAACAGAAACCAGCCAGGAAGAAAATCTGTCAGACAGTCAACAACTGCATGTGTCACTGATGATGACCTAAAAGACAGAAACTGTGGGTTTTATGTGTTTCATGTTTCACTCCTATGAGAAAAATGGTATTAGTAATGAGGTCACTACAGGTTTATTATTGAATGTTTTATAATAATAGAGCATTCATGTATATACAGCTTTATTTGGTCAACGTGGAGATCATATTAGCTATTTTGTGTTCCGTTGGGGAGTGTTATCATGGTGCATTTTTTATCTGTAAACTACCTACAAGACTGGTAAGACTGGTAAAGTTTTGTTCGTTGTATGTTTATTCATCAAGGTGTTCTGACTTTGATCAACTACTATATATACTACTGCTATTACTATAATAAAAAAACCTAAAAACCTAAAAACCCATCACCATCCAACTTTCCCCCTCTTTACTCTCTATTCCTCCATCCAAGCCTGCACTCCAAAAGGGTTACTGTGGCCCCAGAGCCCCATATGTGTAAGAGGATATCTTCAGTCAGCCTACAGCAGGGAGCTCACTGCACAACTGGCTGCTGCCCCAGCACACTGTAGGCAAAGCAGTTAAACAGAGGGAAGAAAAGAAGGGGAGCAAAGACATGAAAATATCATCACAGGACTGGAAAGCAGCTTGATTTCATCTCCTGAAATCCTTATGTAAATACAGCACGCATTCTTAAAGAGCACACTCACACATATATGCATACAAACACTTCTGGCATCAGTCTGTGGGGAAGATCAACTACAGATCAGCCACAGAGCTTGGCTCTTCTCTTCTGTCTGTCCTCATTGGGCACCGCTGAGAGGTAAAACATCATCAGCTTGTTGGCTTTGGAGGCTTTCTGATTACAGAATACTTTGTTCAAGCAGAGTATTATAGAGAAAAATATTACAGCCATACAGGCAGTATTAGGGGTATTACTGTGTGGCTACATGTGATGGCGATCAACCCACAATGAAAATATTGTCTTTCTCTGTGTGGACTTTTCAATGCTCCTATTGAGGAATATGCTCTTAATTCACACTATATTTACTTCAAATAAGACACGCCTGATAAGATGCACATGAGTATTCACAGTTTTTTACTTAGCCCACTGGCAAAAATTGCTGTTTTGGTGAAAAGCTCTATCTGGGTGGCACAAATCCCCTGTCAAATGCAACCATTTTAAGCCACACACAAGACTGGAATGCAGTATTAGCAGTTCGGGAATATTTCATATTAGCATCATCTACATTAAATAACTATCCTTATACATTTTAAAATTGTACATGGTTTTGATTTTTTAATAACACATGTTCTGTTGCTTTTTTGTTGTATTTACTTTTTGAATGAAGATTAAAATTTAATAATAATAAATGCTGCATTTCATAAAATCTAAACAGATTAGGTTACTAACATGCTCCAAAAAGCAAACAATTCTGTATCATAGGTCAAGAATCAATACATCACTTTTAACAAAGTGTGAGATATAAATTTAAGAATTGTTATATGTGTTTTGTTGCGATAACTTCTTCTTCTTCTTCTTCTTATTCATCTTGTTCATTTTTCAGTGACAGAACCGTGAGGTAAGGCACTGACATGGTTAACAGTACACTGCTCGTAGTGCCTCTAATTGCAGGACAACGCAATTGCTAGTAAATCATAAACACACTCTGTACACTGCAGCTTGTGTCACTGCCAGCAATTCACCTCACAGAGATACTGCACTTTGGACTGTTTGTGTCTCTGTGTGTGTGTGTGTCTCTGTGTGTGTGTGTGTGTGTGTGTGTGTGTGTGGATGCAGCAAGTAAAGCAAGTGCACCAAGCAAGCGTATGATTTAACTCCAAAATTGTTGCTGTTTCTGATTATAGGAATGAAAGGCTGAGCTAGGTTTGTTATATATGTTTGCCTACAGTGTCGTAAACTTTTACATCAAATGTTTAGTGAAATATAAGATGGATCCCATCAACTATTCTTGGCACAGAGCTCACTCTGCAGCTATTTAAATGCTGAGCTTCCGCTGAATACTTGAGTGCTAAACTCCATTACAAAGATGTGTGTTTGCCTGACCTCCGCTCTATCAGGCCCCAGTTTGGTTTGCCAGACTCAGTGAACAATGTTTGCTCTGCTTTATGGTCTCCCTGTTTGTTTTCCCCTTCACTGGAGCGACCACCTCTTGGTCTCAGCAGTACTCAAGTGCTGCCACATTTGGGGTCACCAGCTTGGAGCTCGGCCCACCCAGAATGCTGTACATCAGCCAATAGAGATAACACAGTTCAGGTGGTTTATTGCAGCAGGGATTTCACACGCAGAGTGGTAATCTACCAGTTTATGTGACTGAGATTTTCCCTCAGATAGGCAGCTTTTCTCGGTTTGGCAGCTCTCACTTGAGGTTTGTCAAGTTCTCCCTTAAGGTCATCATAAAATTAAATAACTTACATCATGAGAATCAAGAAGTGACTGTATTTTTCCTTCAGTTAGAACCTGCAAATCAACCACACATATTCCCCAGAGGTAATAATTACCTGACAGATTTATATCAGAAAGGTGGTATCGCAGCTGATCATAAAACATGTCAGAGAGTTTAAGATAGATAACTAAAAACAAAGGTGAGCTAACAAAAGAAAAATCTGCCTGAGCTTTACTTCAATGCAACTTTTTTCTTAACCCTGATTACATAATAAATTACAAAAAATACAGATTAATAGAACATCCTACATGTTCTTAGGCTGTAGGTGTTAAACTACTGTGATGATTTGGGGGAAAAGATGAATAAGAAAAATTTATCCAGTATTGTCTTCATAATATATGTGGTACAGCAAATGTATAGCAATAATTAAAAATTAATATTATCTAAGACTTTACAAACATGTTTGAAAAACTTTCTGGTTGTTTGGCTTTTGGATCACCAGGATATTAAAGTTTGCCCATGTCTTTTATTTATCCCTAAATGGCAAGAACAACATCCACAAAGCTGTGATTTACAAATTTTACCAAGGCTTTTGTTATAATTGTTGGGGGTATTATTAGTTCAGCCTACTTGCTGGAGTGCAGGAGGATCACATGAGGCCTTTAAAGGGGGATGGGCAGAGCTTTCAGAGGGTGGTATGGCTTTAAGAGTTTACTACCATCACTCACACAACAGAAAGTTTGGAGGCCGGGAGCAGTGGGATACCGACGGATAGGAAGTGACGGGACTGTATGAAGTGTAGGAGAAAAAAAGAAGACGGGCATATCAACACAAAGCAGAATGAGGAGCAGCGTGCGATCGTCGGACTGTTTGACTGGGGTGCGGGAGCGACTGGATCGCGCATGAACTGATCAACAAGCACCGGAGCGAGAGACTTTGAATGGAAGTGAACCAGGCTCACATGAGTGAAAAGCGCAGATTTCAGTGAGGGGACTGTCGTTGATTTCCATGACTCTGCTTGTAATTCTGGAAAGTGCTGGCACACAGGGGGGCATATGGACGTGCGACCTATAAACTGTAACCCCCGTCTGAATATGAAGGAAAAGACTTTACGGAGAGTACAAGGAACTAGTTAAGGATATGAACGCAGATCTTTGGATTCCACCTCGATTTTCTCCTCTCTCGGGTTCAGTTTTGCGTCTTTGGGGATGTTTGCGAGGTCCATCTCTGCTTCTTCAGTTCGGATACTGATCAATCTCTGCGCCCTGGTGCTGGTCCTCGCTGTGGGACTCGGTTCAGAGCTGCGTGTCCGGGTCCGGCTTTCTGACGGACTGGTGACCGAGGAGGTATTGGAGGCGGACAGTGAGAGGGATTCGATATCACTCGAATTTAAGCAGGGTGATGGGACACTCATCACTTTCGTGGCGGATTTCAAACAGGTGAGAGTTGGTGCTGTTTGCCACATTAACCACTGTGCTTTTGTTAGTAAGTTAACCCACTGTAACATTTACCACAACTTGCTGTAACTGAAATTCCTGGTTCCCAGACTTAAGTCTGGGCCCCTCAGTGGTAGTTGAAGACTCCAGGAGGTCCCCCAAAAAACAACAGGTTTTAAATAGTCTATTATCATATTATCATAGAATTTCTACAGTAAAAGTATAAAAAGTCTAAAAGTCTTTGTTCATCATTAAACTGTGCAAAATCCCAAATTACACTGCGTCATTTAACATGGGGACATCTAGGACACAGCTTTCACTTTGGCAAACACACACACTGGTTCACCCAGGATAAGGTCTGATCCGGCCAGGGTTTGATTGCTCAACATAAACAGAAACATTTGCTGCTCGAAGTCATGGACCTTGATCTGAGGCTGGCAGACCACAAACCAGGTGCCACAGACAGGACTCGATGGCTGCTTGTTTACCTTTTTTCTTGACATCTTGCACGACATTCTTTCTCTTTTTTGTCTATCCAAGAATCCCTGTCTGAAATCTATAGCCCATGAGTTCTGAAATCAAGTGACCACAGTCACCTCTTTCTTAAATGATTATCTCTAGGCAAGGGTGTAGGTCACAAATCTGAAGATCAAAGGAAATCATCCCCAAAGCCTTAAACTCTCTGGAGCAGATAATGTAAATCACACATAAATTCAGGAGGTACGTTTCTTTGTCCATCTCAGCATAAGCCCCAGGTCAAGACAGCTGCTGCTCTTAAGATGTGGATGCCCACGGGCCTCAGTTGCCTTGAAACCCCTGCTGATCATGGGTTCAGCCCAGAGCTGATCATCACCAGCCATTTTTAGCATTCTTCTAAAAGTGGAGGAGCAGATCAAGTGACCAGCTGCATTGATGATTTTCGAGTAGATGACACGGTTTCTCTTTTGAAGATCGCCACTCAGAGACACATAAATGTCAGTCCTGGAAGGAAATGTACAACTGCTGAGCCTAAGAGGACTCAGAGAGGCGCACACAGCAAAGGCATGTGTCTGTGATGGTTGCTGTCACACAGAAGCTGACAGGCTGGCGAGATGTGAAGGGGGAGATTTACCAGGATTAAGTGGGCATGTCTGACCTTTTTCATCTGCACGTCTGGTTCACTAACCAAAACAGCTAATTTAGAGTTGAAAGAGAGGAGGCCGTCACCCCCAATCATTGGTGACACACCGATACAAAGACACATAAACTGATCTGTGAGCGGGGAGTTTTGCTTGATTGTGCAAGCGCCTTGTGTTTCTGCATCCCTTCATCCATGCGCACACATACACATTCTCATGTGGTTTTGTTTATTTGAATAAAGCCAACACAACCTCTTAGAACACTTTACTTTTCCGCTGCCTGATTTATCAGTTCCAGTCGTAGGTTGCCCCCCCTCCTCGCCTCTCTGTCTCTTTCTGTCTCTTTCTCCCTCTGTCCCCCTTTCTGTCTCTTGCTCACTTTTTTCGGTGCTCTCCTTATTTCTCCTGCATGTGGTTTTCATTCAGCTTTTGTGCAGTATCTCCAAGATTTATGGAAAGTTGGATGAGCTGTCACTTCCAGCTGCCATGAATATACATCCCAGAAGAACACATGTGGGAAGAAGAGCATTTTTACAGACATGTTAAACACTGGAGAATTATAATTAACAAGATAGGCCAAGGTGGATAGGCACTGTATACTGTAGACACAAGCCGACTCGCCCATTCTGACCAATCTGAATAAAATTGGTCAAACAGGCAATGCACATTTTCTTGTTTGTCTGAGAGTTTATTCTAATGTCTGGATTATTTCCAAAGGAACTCTATGAATAACCATCTGACAGCAGCCTTCTTTCTCTTTGCTGGTTTGACAATAAGCGGCAAAGGTTAAATGTTACAGCCATTAGCCACTGGAGAAGTGGTCCGCTGGATGTGAGAAGCAATGAATCACTGCGAGAATCAGCCGTACTGTGATTTCATGAGGTTTATATTTGCTCTAAGAGCATGTAGACATGTGGAAAAGATGATGCGGTTTAGCTTGTTCATGACAGCTCTCTGTCATGCTGAGTAAATCTGAACAACTGAAATTACTTAAGAACTGTGGTATTGTCATTTTTCTGAAAGAAATGAATCATCAGAGGGAGGTAATCATCCTGTAATGTCTGTAATGGTGTTTGCAGCCTGTGAAACTTCCTCGAAACATTTCATAATGTAATCGAGGGATTTTATGTTAGTAATTTTACTATTTTAATGCTATTTAGTCTCATGCTGACATATTTACAGCTAAATCTTCTCCAAATTATGTAAAATTGCAGTTTGGTAATACCCTGCTGACATGCTTAATGTCTGTACTAATTTGCAACACAAGATAAGTCAGAACACACGCAGGCTGTTGTATGTCTGAAGATTCTCAGTCATCCAGGCTGAAAGTTGAGTCATGTCAACTGGACATCTTTCCAGTTGGCATGACTCAACTTTAAGATGCGAGCTGTTGTAGTCTTTATGGTCTAACACAGTCAAGACATTGAGCTGAACATAAACCATGTCTGGAGATTAATCCAAGGGAAATGTCTCACATATTTGCAAAACTGTTTTGAGTCTTTCCAGATGTAGAAACTTTGTCAAGAAGCTAATGACCTTGTGTGTCTTGCTTTCATGAGCAACTACAAGGTTTGATCAATGCAGGAATGTGACTGCAGCCTTCTCGGAAGAGTTAACACTTGGAGAAGGTTTCATTTCTGCACTGCAATGGTGCGCAACCTTGTGCATCTGTAGTTACATACACACTGGCTCTATAATAAAATGCACAAAAGGGCAGTTTTAACACTTTTGATGTGTTTTGTTTTATTGAACGATACTCAGACACACCATTTCTTTTGAAAAGCTTTCTTCTCACACTTGTGTGGTATTAAAGATTGTCTTGATGCATAAGCCAATTAAGAGAGTCTCTTTCATAACTAATATCATGACAATCAGCAATCAGAGTTTTGATTGCTGATTGATTTTCTTTCATTGATTTTCTGGGTGAAGTGTATAAGCGACTCTGTGCTGTCAGGGGAGCAGCAGATGTTGGGAAGTCACTTGAGACTCACACTGTTGCGTTAAATGGATCTAGATTTTGTAAACAATGGCACAATGGTGTGAATGAGCGTGTCAGATATTTTATTAATTCTTCTTCATTTGTACCTTATAAACTAGATTGTGTTTCAGCTAGAGGCTGTGTTGCCTTCACGTATGTACACTCGTGTATATTCTGATTGTCCTCAGAGCACCAGGGCTTTATGGAAACGCCCAGCAGAAGCTTGCTGTAGGAATGAATTGGAGATTGTTCACACACCCTCATACACTATGTCAAAAACACAATGACAGTTGGGGGTGGGGAGACAGGTTAGTTTGTCTTTCTTTGTGCGTGTCCATTGGGATGCACTGTATCTGTAACCCATTTTGGCAGGTGTCCACTGCTCGTTTTCTCAGAGCCTTCACATTGTGTATCACTCATTTAACTTGTTCAAGATGGTTTGGACTGTTAATACCTATTAGGCCAACTATGTGTCATGTGTGGGTGGCCTGCTGGCAGATTATTTAGTCTGTTTTTGCTTTTTGAAAATGCTGGTGTTTTCCAAGTAACCACTGTTGTTTTTTTCTGATTGCAGCCATTGTACATCAGTTGCAACCACATACTTGGCTTTGATTTTATTTGTGTTCATATATTAGTTATTGGCTCCCACATCTTGTGTGTCACTCAACCCTGAAACACAATTCTGTTTTGTCACTTGCTCAGACTTGAAAAGTCTTTTCACAGGCAGGTGTCACCAGGAAATAATGTTGTTTCAGACGCTGTTGAGGACAAATTATTATGCCTGACATCGGTGGTCAGTGAAATCATCATACCATAAACTGTCCCCAGAGGAGTGTAAATGAAACTACTTCAAATAGACTTTGTTTGTATTCAAGCCATTGTTTCCATTCAGCAGTACCTTAGAAGACCTCTACTCCTACTCTGTTTTCCTTGTGTCTTCTTTCCATAACTCCACAGATAAGTTGTCCATAGTAAAACAAGTTGCGTGGTTCAGAGCAATGACAGTGCTCTTACTTAACAAGAATGTAGTCTCTGTTTAAATTTACTTTCTTGACGTATTATTTAGAATAAAGTAAGGTAACTGATTGCATGGCACACAGAATTTTTGTCATTGTTTTCTGTTCCTACTCCATGCATTTTGCATTGCTGTATGTGCAGACAACAGATCTTTTCAAAAAAGTACCCGCTTAAGTCATTTCTCTTGGCCACCCTTTGTTCCCTGTTGACTCTGACTGTCACAAAGATAGCTTCTTCTGTGTTTGGGGTCTTCAAGGCCCTGACACAGGCCCCCTTTGGCCTCCTGTGGCCCCTTGGCCCTTGTTGATGTCTTTATTCTTTGTCCTCCTCCTAACAGCATACCAGATGTTTATCTGTAATGCTACTGATAAAGAAAAAGCTTCCCATTCTCACAGCCAGAAAGAGACACCATTTTAGTTTTTTTTTTCAAAAGATCGGGGAATGTGGACAGTATGGTGCTGCAGGAACAATCTCTGATGGACAAGAGGACAGTAGTTGTGGTTTGCACTGTGCATATTTGCAATCACATCTAACTACTTCAGTGGTTTGAAGATTGCATTTGGCAAGAAAACGTTAACAGAGGGTTTTCTCCGCCAAAGCTTCCGTTCTGTTCTCCACATCGTGTCCCAAAATGTCCTTTTGTCAAATGGTGTCCTTTTGGCTAGCTCAGCCTGTTTCATTTCAAACTAATTTGCAGCTCCTGAGACAGTTATAGAGCTAAAGTTAAATTAATATACATTTGTAAAATAAACACTTTTCCCGTCATAAAGCATTGCAAAAGAAGGAAAAGTCAAGAAATAGGTGACAATGACAAAAAAAATAAGTGATCATTTTCAAATAGATTAATAAAGTCAAAAATAAAATCTAAAAAGCCGACTAGTTTTTTTTAGTATATATAATTTAAATAATGATTTTAAATTTTGATTTGATTGGGATATTTGTGTCTTTAAAGTGACAAAATTAATAAAATATCTGCCTTCAAAATAATTATAATATACAGTTTAACTTGTACAATTGTTTTTGAATCACTCACCATAAAATAGCTGCTTGTGTGTCCTGCAACAGGATATGAGAAATGTGGGACAACAGTTAGAGGCTGAACAAGGCTGTAGCCATCTCTATTGTTTATGCCTTATCTATCTGCCTCATTTCCTTGCCTATTAGCACTCACTGTTTGTTTTCCTCTCATTTCCTGTATGCAAAGTCTCAAACAGTTGTGGGTGTCCGGATAATTGTATCCAGACTGTGTATGGATGAATAGTTCCCTCACTGTGGCCTGCATGTATTTTGGGTTTGAAGCCTTTAAAATATAAATAAGAGGCTTTACAGCTGTATTTTCTGATTTCATGTGCAACACTTATTATTTATACTGCAGCAGTTGGCAAAGTTTTCAACAAAACACCTTTCTCTTTGTGGCCTCCAGTGTTTTTATTGTCCATTCACTGGCACTGTTTGCTAATTGGTTCGCTCTTTAGACAGCCAGGTGTGACCAGCCTCAAATGTGACTCCACATTCCTGACTTTGGAGCCTCTGTAATTACCTTCAACTGAAGCATTTCTTAGTGCAGCGGCTTTTCTCCCGCTTCTTTTGTTTGCATGAGTCTGTCTCACCCTCTCTCCCTCTGTCTCCCAACATGATCTTTAATCCCTGCCTGCACCTGTGCTTTTTTGACTCCCTTCAAACACCATGGTAAATATCCTCCCCATCACAGTGAATCTGCATGCTGCTTTTTTTGTTTGTTTGTTTGTTTGTTTTGTTTTTTAAGGAATCATTTAGGTAGGCTGGTCATTAAAAGTAAATGTTTACTTGCTTTTAGGATGGCAGCTTGGTATAAATTGACAAGGAGAGGGCTCTAAAAGGCTAAAAGAAAGCTAAAATCAAATACCTACACAGTCCCACAGTGATCCTAAATGACTCATCAGAGCATGGCTGACCAGCGGTCATCTCCAGCCAGCCATCAGCTTTATCAACAGACAGGGTCTTAGAGGGGATTGAAAGACAGGATGTATACCCTGCACCCTGGATAGCTACTGGCCCACTGTTTGTGTTTGTCTGTGGGTCTTTGTCTGTGCATGCATTTTTGTGTGTTTTACTGTCCATCCGTGCATGCAAGTGTGACTCAACACGGTTAGTAAACCATTTAAAGTGAGATGTATGTGTCTTGCAGTAGTCATTTCACCAAAACAGAAACCAAAACTTTTCTTGGCTACCAAGCCAAAGTTCAAGGGTAAGATCAGGTAAAAAAAATACATTATTTTCTTTCAGTGTTGTATTTACAGTCAATAAACATTGTACACAGTGGGTTTGGCTTGCTGGGTTACAACAGTGATAGAGAATGTTCGCTCTAAATGGCACCCTTTGAGTGTCTGAATAGGCTTTTGTGCACCTCTTAAAAAATCTGGCCTGCTAAAGGTAACCACCAATGAAACGAGCCTCCACCTCCCTCCTGTTTAACAGGTCTTAGTATGACCCACTAGTCAGGTTGAATGAATACAGACTTGTGTTTGGCTCTTGGCCAGTGGTAGTTTGTCTGCAAATGGACTAGATCCTGGGTGTCAGGGAGCAATGCTTAGGAATCTGTACTTGTGTGGATTATTTATAGCTGTGCTGACATTTACACTGCTCTGGTGGGAGAAAAAAAGTCAAGCCTACACTGTCCTTTGATTATGGTATTCCCCATCTTATTTAAGACAGGGAAATGTCACTATTTTAATTCTTAATGTCTGTACCTGGTGATTTTCTCTAAATATTGCTCTGCAGACCTTTAATTTTATGCAGGTCTGTGGAAATCCACTTTTAGGTGGTGACTCATTTTAGGCTTCACTTCTGTGAGCTGCATTTGTGAATTCAACAGATCTAACCACCTCTAATGTCGTAATGTTGAACTGATGTATCACCAGCATTAACACTGGCCACTGTTAATTTACATACAAACCAAATGTACAGAAAAGCTGACAATCTGGGGGTAATGTTTCTGTAAAGAAGTCATGTATGGCTTTCTGGGTGTAAAACAGTGTTTGGGTTGCATTGCTGGATGCTGCAGATTGACAATGGATATCCAAAGTACTCCTAAGCATAATGGTAGCATGTCTGTCTCTAATGCAATGCTGTCTGAAGATATGAAAGTCAGGCACATTCAATAGTGGTTTCCACCCTTGGTCTTTATGCAGTGAGATCCAGATTTTAGATGGCGAAAAGACTTTATTTGTGATCTTGCTTTGGAAAATATTCTTTTTGATTGACAATTCTCTCTCACAGTGTTTGCCGCAAGCTCATGCACCATCTTTTCTTGACTAAGCCTTTGTTGGGTGCTATGTCGATCATTTGCTATGATGCTGTAGCTTAAATAACAAAAGAAAACACCACCAACCTACTTGGCAGATTTTAAAAAAGGTAGTTTTTGTTTGATCAGTTCAGTAGTCACTCTCCCCTTGTATTTCGATGTTGCCCGTTATCATATCAACAGGCATAAAACTTATTTTTAATCATACCATTGCATATTTTCAATCTTTTGTCCGTGTGCGCACAAACGAGTCAGTGTGTGCATGCACCAGTGCTGGTTTCCAGACAGGCAGAAGAGAGTCTAATCTTGTCCAAACAAACACTTTAATCCAGCAGCTTCTGTCTGGATGGAGATGTGGAGATGATGTCATTGTTATTACTTTATCTGCTTTCAGAACCTGTGCTAATATTAACACTGTTCCACAAGTTCCACAAATAAAAAAATGTCTCTTTACATAAGGATCTTCAGCCACCAGACATGATGAGAATTCACCTACCATCATGTATAAAGAGATTACCAATTGACATGTAATATCCCTTTTGTTTATCAATTTCAATCCCCAAGTTTTTTTGTCTTTGTGCTAAGCTAAGCTACTCACCTGCCGGCTGTCTCTTCTTATTTAATGTGTAGGCAAACTATTTATCTTATCATCTTATATTTTACAAGATATCAATGGAGTATATTTCACAAAATGCCAAAACTATTTCCTTTAAGATATCTAAGTTTGACTTACATCAGAAAATTAGCACATTAAACCACACACCCTGTGGTTTTTGGCCTAAATCCAAACTGTAGGGCAGCGTAAGTAGACAATCATTAATCTGGACACATAATGACACAAGAGGAGGAGGAGATCTCAGCGTCTGCACTTTAGCATTGACTAGGTTCCAAAGAAGCAGAGTTGGTGGAGCTGTACCCTGCTTCTCTGTAATTAACCAGCAAGCCCTGGGGCAAATCCATGTGGCTGACACGAATGCCTTCCCCTTCTTTTTCTCTCTCTCTCTCTCTCTCTCTCTCTCTCTCTCACATACACACACACACACACACAAATGTACACAGTGTCCCAGTGTAGCGCCATGTGTCTGCAATATGGGAGGTCTTGAAGTCATGGCCTCTGCGTCTCCCTACACTTCAGGGGAAATGGCGCTCATGCCCATCTCTG
>OMLM01006033.1:15690-30837 GCA_900302695.1 Helostoma temminkii | reverse complement strand
TAGTAAAACCTGTCTGTTAATGTTTGTGGATCCCAGGTACGAAGAACACCCCTCTACAGATAAGTGCCATGGTGGTGAGCCTGGGCTACTTTATTTTTGATATGGCCTGGTGTGTGTACTTCCGCACAGAGGGAGCCGTTATGCTGGCCCACCACACCATGAGCATCCTGGGAATCCTGTTGACCCTGTGGTTGGGGGAGTCTGGCATCGAGTCTTGTGCAGTACTCTTTGGCAGTGAAATCACCAACCCCCTCCTGCAGGCACGCTGGTTCCTCAAACAGACGGGACGTTACGGGACGCTGCTGGGGGACGTTGTGGACGTCCTGTTTGTGCTGCTGTTTGTGGTGATGCGAATCTTTGTGGGAGGCACAATGCTGTACTGTGAGCTGATCTCCCCAAGACCCAGATTCTTTATCAAGTGTGGGGGAGTGGCCATGTACGCTCTATCCTGGGTGTTTATGGTGGACATTGTTCGATTTGCCATACGGAAGAGCAAGAGCTGGCACAAACAGCAGCGAGAACAACACGGGACAGTAGCAGCTAATGGCCATGATAGCAAGAAGGACTGATTAGCTTCTGTTTCTCTAATGAAAATGTTTTACATAATGTCTGTGTTTTTTACTTTATTGTGCAAGGAAAAGCAAAAATTGACTTTTTGTATGTTAAACAGAGATTAAAAAGGGATGATCAGTAGTCATCATTTTATAGGCCGAAGTATGTTATTACATTTTGAAAAAATCTTTTTAAGCAGTCATTGCACCCCACAATATTAGTTATTGTGTGAAAGGTGCGAGGTGGTTAACAAACCACACAGATGTAGTTTATCTCACTGTAAACCAAAGCACTTTTTATAAACACATGAACAGATGTTGCTTTCAGTTGCAGTGAACTGTGGCTTAGTCGTGTGTGGCGTTGCTCCAGAAGGAAGCTCACTATTAAGAAAGAAACAGTTTACATGTAACACCCGTCTGTGGTCCTTGTGGAACATCTTTAGTCACAGTTACGTTTTAGAAACGTAGAATCGGTTTCCTTGTAATCCTTGGGTTTCTTATATGCCGAAAGGTATATTCATGAAGAAGAAGTCGTACAGAAAAGTTGTGGTGAATTCAAGAAAAAAAAACTGTGTGTATGACGTGTGTGACATGTTTATTGCTTTATTTAGTCTAGTTTATAGTTATTATTGTAAGCTTTTGCCTACTGTGTGAAATCCTATTGCAAAACCTGCCCTCCTCAAATTTATTTATTTTACTTCCCTTGTGCGCTTTGTTACATGGAGTTGGATATTTATGAAAACTTTAAATCGTCAAATCTCTTCAAATGTTTGGTGAAACAGTATCAGGATTTATTCAGTTGTAGTGTCCAGTTTCACTGTACACTGTAAAGATCTGTACTACTGATAGTCCATAATTTATTAACACAGTACAGGAACGTTTCAGTCTAACAGAGATCTTGACAGGCAAGACTTGAAATAAGCGTATTATGAACTATCTGTACAATGTACAGATAACTCATAATGATTTACGTGACTTCTAATCCATTTTTTTGTGTTTGAAATGTACATGCTCTACCTTTCTCATTATTGGATACTGTTGTGACCAACGAGATTGCCTCCCCCTTGGGACAAGATAAAATTCTGTGCAACTATGTATGCAGGAACATTGTTTTGTCTCTAGTCCCAAAAATGTTAGATTTAGTCAGCAGTGGCAACAACACGCACACAACTGGAGCTGGAAAGTAGTTATCCTCATTGACCCAAAGTCATGTTTAATTAATATAACATCGGGTTACTGTATACATTTGCATAATCTCGTTGTCCAAATATATGTTCCAAATATATTAACTTAAAAAACATACATTTTTACATTTTGTCTGTTTTCATTATTTTGTCTGAATGAACATCAGTTTTAATATTGTGTACAGCTGAGCTCAAACATTTCAGAAAAACTTACAAACTTTGACCTGTTTGCAATGAACAAATCAAACACAAACTATGAAGCTTATGAGCTTAAATAGCTCGTACAAATGGCTTCAACTCAAAATGTTAATTTTAACGACTACTGCGGCCTCAAAAAACCCTCTTTAACCCCTTTATGACAAGAGTCTTTAGTATTTAATAGAGCACTCTTGTTTTTGTTTTTGTTGTGAATTTCCCCAGTGTGGGATCAGTCAAGTATTTTCTTGAAAATGTAAGGATAGCCAGAACCCACGTTCTGGCAGGCGTTCCTGGGGAATCTTAGCCCACTCGTCATCCTCCAGTTCACTAATATTCTTGGGTTTGCTTGCTGCAGTCACCTACTACAACCAAGCCTTGGTGGACTTTGACACCTGGGATCATTGTCCTGTTGGAAGGTCCAATGGTATCCACACTTACGTTTCTCACAGATTTCTTGATAATTGAATGAATCTATCTTGTCTTCTACACACTGCAGGTTTCCAGTGCTGAAGGAAACAAAGCTGCCCCAGAGCTTCACCAAGCTACCACCATGCTTCACTGTATGCAGGGTTTGCTCAGTGTGTGCTGCATTCTTCTTCCTCCAGAGATACCATTGAGCCATATTCATGAAAATTCCCACAGAACAAATACATTTTTAGCATATTGCAGATGATTTTTCTTGTTCGTTTGGATCAGTAGTGGTGTTCTGGTATGGAAACCTTCAGTGTTTATTGTGCACTTCACTATACAAACTGAAACCTCAGTCCCTGTTGCCACCAAGTCTTGCTGCAGGACATTAGCAGTCACTCATGGGTTTTTCCTTCACATGTCCTTAAAAATCTGTTTTCAGCTGTTGATAGCTTCCTTGTTCTGCCACATCCATGCAGGTTAGCCAGTGTTCGTTTAACTTTGAACTTGAACTAACTAAGCTTCCAAAGGTGTCTCTTGAAACATTCAGTGCCTTCACTATCTTTTTGTATCATTTTCATCGTTTGTGAACGACTTATCCATATTTCTAACATGAAATCAAACATGACACTCAACAAACCCCTGGTCTGTTTAGGTATTTGATGTGTTATTTGAATTGTTCCTGTTTGATTTGTTCATTGCAGCTGGATGTATGTTTGCATACATACTGTGATATTAAAATATTAATCCTTGTTATTTCAGCTATATTGCCCAGACACAACTCACAAGTGCATCATGGAATACAGGTGGCTAACTTGACATATGTAGAGAATACATATGATTGTCACCTTCTATACAGCTTAGTCCCCGCAGGGGTCACGGGTGTGCTGGAGCCTATCCCAGCCAGCTTACGGGCGAGAGGCGGGGTACACCCTGGACAGGTCGCCAGTCTATCGCAGGGCTACATATGATTGTATGATGGCAAAATATGTTACCAAATGATCAGCTTTCAAATTTATTCTCACATTTTATGTTCTTATAATTACAATCATATCTTGTTTGTCGTTTAACTGGCTGTGAATTTCTGCCGTAATGTGCTAAATTACCAGTCATACCTCTGTGGTCCAATTTATATTTGACTGAGCTTTGTAGCATTGATACAAGCCTGTGTACCTGACTGCCACTGTTCAAATCACCTGAGCATCACAATTATATTGAGAGAAAGTAAAAATGTAACTGGTGTGTGCCTTAGTTATCTGAATGTACTTTCCTAATCTTCTATTGGTTTTTTGTTTTGTTCTGTCTTGTAAACCATCCAAAACAAGAGTCATGGATAATAAAGAACCATTTCAGTTTGAGGGCTTCATCATTATACTTTTTAATGTATGTTAAGTGAAATAAATTTGTTTGTATGCTTCAGAATATTTCTAATAGCAAAATGATTGTCTGCATTTACATTAAATTCCCAGGATGCTGGAAAGAGGCTGAAGTTACCTAAGCTGTCCACATGATGGTGTCATTCATCCTCATGAATAATCAGTAAGGCAACATGAGTGTAGTCATTTGGCAATGTTATCAACAGTTGAAAGAAAAGGTATTGTATATAACTGTCACACCCTTGGGAAGCAAAAGTGACAAGCATTTTAGCATAAATTCAACCATTTAAATTATGTTTTCATGCATTGGAGCAGAAACAGTTCATTATGGAGTAGTATGTATCTAGTGTGTGTGTATATTTTGCAGTATCGTACAGTATATTGCAGCTGGTAGAAACAGCTGACAATATATATATAGTAGGACTGCAATGCACAACAAAGCTATTAAATAATTATACACAACTTATTGTTTTAAATATTTAATTATTAAATTACAAAAATGCACAAATATACAAGTCGTTAAAAAGAGAAAAAAAACATCTCCATGGGATATGAATATAATCATTGTGCTGGTTGCAGCGAATGCAGATTCTGGGCAAGAGATCTTGTGTACTCAAACTGAATTAGTTGGTTTTTAAACCAAGGAGGTGTGTGTGTGTTTTCCACCTGTATTTGTATGTCTGTCTACCTTTCTCTGTGGATGAGTCAACGAAGGTATAGAAGTGTCTACTTGTGCATCATGGACAAAGTAGTGGACTGTAAGCTGTAAATAATGAGCATAATGGCTGTTCTCCCAGACCTAGACTGACCACAGACAGGAGGAGAGCCATGGAAGCTGTGAAATAATCATAGGACACACATCATTAACAAGTTAATCAACTACCTTAAGGAAACAGCCTCCTTACTAGGAAATACTTAAAACTCAGTAGACAAATAACCAAGCAACATCTAGGCCTGTATGTAATGATTATATTCATAATCATTAATGTATTGTCTATACAGTAGAGTCATTAGTTAGGTACTCAATAATCAACCTCAAATTAAAAAAATATATAAAATCACAAATTTATCACAAATTGCTTTTTTTGTCAGTGTGAATCCTGAGGATAGTTAGTACAATGATAATGACACCAGCACATCCTCACATTTGAGAAACTGGAACCAGTCAAATTGTCGATTAATTGTCATAACTTATTTGATTTCTTGGTCTCCAGATAGAAGTGAAATGTCTTGGGATCCAAGGTATTGTTTTTAAATTATGTTTTTATATGATATTAATATTGCTGTCATAGTCTTTCAACATCTTTAAATATACTTTACCATACCTTATTTATATAATAATATTATTGCCGGTATTTTTTTCAATCATAACCGATTAATCGACTATTCGTTACGTTATGTCCAACATGTTTAACATTTCGTTCTGTAACTTTGTATTCATGGCCCATTATAGCAGTATACTGAAAAAAATGTGATTATAATGAATATTACATCGCTGTTGCGCTCAGTAGTGGCATCGTTGTTATTGTTGTTAGCTTGTTATTATCGTCCTGTGATTTGCTGAGATGTTTTCTATCTAAAAAACTAAATGAGTTGTCCCCTCTCCCGGCGGAAGTAGTTAGTGGAAGCGCTACTGGACTGCTAGCTGGCTAGGGCGTTGCTAGCGGCAAAAGTGGGATTTTCGGTACGTTTCCGAAAGTTATAATCTTGTACAAAGAGCATCTTGTTTTGGAAAAACGGCGTTTGATGTTCGCTAAAAGTTTTAAGAGCCTCGTTGGGGTTTTTGTCGTTGTTTACGGAGGGCTAGTTGTTACTTTGTGTCCCGTTAGCTGGCCACATAGCTAGCCTGCTTCATCCACGGGAATTCTGCCGAGAAACGACTGAATTGTGGAAACATGGAGTCAAGGAGCGCTGCGCTGTGTTAGCCGACTTCACTGGATTTTCTTGCCTCAAGGACACTTTTTGAAGGACATAACACGGAGATATATCCCAAGCCAGTCAACATTCATGCGGTGTTGTATATATGTTTTCGTTCGTTGGCCGGCTCATTGTTTGGAACGGGACTTTGCTTAGTTTGCACTCGAAACAAGAGCACACGAAGCAAAGTTTTTTGCTGAAAGAGCTCATCTGTTTTGTTAGCTGGTAGCTGGCGAGATTCAACGCCAGCCAGCTTGCCGTGAGGAGGGATTTTCTAAAAACCAATGTGCTCTTCTTAATCGACTATCTAAGTTTTGTTTTGAATCTACCGTCTTGCGCCGCTGTAACAGTAGCCGCAGCTATTTCGCTTAACTTATTTGTTGCAACACGGGTCGTTGAAACTCGGTATTGAGTGTTTCTCATGGTCACGGGAGACTCGTCCCCGCAGCCACAGACAGGCATTTCTGGGAGCAGGGAATACCAAATGGGACTGGAGGAATTCCCAGCATCTTCAAGGATCATTTAGGCTCCGAAGCCATTCAGCCGAGCAGCGGTGGTGGCGGACGGACTGCATCGCAGGGCCAAGGTGTCTGTTACGTTGGAATACGGATTGTTTACACGTTTTTGTATCAGCGGAAACCTGGGATGTGAATGCAAAGGATTCATTCAAGGAGTTGGTACAACTTGTCCTCGCCGGAGCAGTATATTTATTTTTGTTGCCAAAATATTGTTTATTGCCGGGGTAGGAGATCGTCTGTGTGCACAGCTAATACGACGCAGGCCCCGGTTCATTTTTAAGGTCTGCACCGTATGTTCGTTGCTGCTCTTCAGTTTTGACAAGGCGTGTTGGTTGACAGATTGTCAGTATTTTTTTTGCGTTTTGTATTTGGACGTGCCTTGCAACAACCCAGAAGTGTCCTACAGTTAATTTATTCTCAACGTCATTCACAAAATCCTTCCCTACTTCAGACGAATGCCAGAGAAGGACGCTCCAGGAAAACGCCTCATCACACTCTGGAAAATGTTAATCGGATATAATTTTCTGCAAATCTAGAACCAGAAGCCCAATGAGTGACACACAGTCCAGCTTCACTGACAGGTACAGTATACAGCTTCTCTTATATGCTGCATTAACACGTTTTCTTCGTACATATTGAATCTTCTTAGTGAACAGAAAATGTTTAAGTGTATTTATTTGGCCATGACACAAATGTTGTGAAATACAAACTACAGTATGATGAATGTACGTTGTACACGGTTCAAGTAAAGTGCGTCTTTGTGGTGATGTGTATAGTAACAACTGTGTTATACAATCTAATTACTAAGGGAAGGACATCAAGTCTTGATGGAAACTCATGCTGATCTCAGCATGGGTAATGGAGTTCTCTTCAGACAGTCAGTACTACTTGTCCAAGCAGTAAAAAAAGGCTTGCCAATGTTTGTGTGCTGGGAACAGTCATCTGTAATCCCTGTACACCTTTCAACATCATTATTAGCGCTAAGCCTTTAAATCTAACCTTCTCCTACACCTATTAAAACAATCTCTGGAATTAGACAAAACCCTAGCTCCATCCAGTAATCACCTTATCTAAGGCATCTGTCAACTTAAACTCAAAGGTTGGTGGATGCTGTTGCTAAGACCAGTAGTCTAAATAGTGTGCCATGGCCTGAAGAATACACTGAATGGTAGAGAAGGACAAATCTGTACATCATAATCCACTGTGACACGCTGTGCATAAATATTCTTTTCATTGTTACAGGAACAAATATCCCTGTGATTTTGTAC
The DNA here is from genome assembly GCA_900302695.1 of Helostoma temminkii. NCBI lineage: Eukaryota > Metazoa > Chordata > Actinopteri > Anabantiformes > Helostomatidae > Helostoma > Helostoma temminkii. Next base: position 23,417 of record OMLM01006033.1, on the reverse strand, counting down.
CTGCAGAATAAAGAGGTTTCTGTTTTCCTCCATCTGATGTACTGTGTCGCTGAAACAGATGTTACATTACGTCAGACATTCTTACCTGAATCCGACATACCCGCGAGGAGTGCAGGCCAGCACAGTGCAATGTGGTCGGTGGATTCAGGGCACAGGGAAGCTTATTGCACAGGTTGGGATATGAAATGTCCTCATGGCTAGAGCTAGGGGCTAAAGCCCAATCCCATTTTACATGACCCCCCTCCCCCACTGCAATGATGGCAACACTGGCTGGCACCAACTCCTATTGTTGTGGTCTTTGTTGTGTTTTTTAAAGTATTACCACAACAATGTGTGTGGCACAGTTGACTACACTGGTGTCGATGTCATGATGTCTCTGTTTGAATTTAACAGTAAAATCTGTACTTTTTAGTCACTTCAGCAAAACTAATAAAATATAAATTGGAGTTGATAAGAAAATTAGACACACAGATGCTCCCAACGTCACAAAGTACCTAATATTAGGTTGCTACTGCTATTTGAATGTGCATTGTCTTAGAGTATCATAAAGTACATAACTCAGATATGGCTGTGAAAGTAATATGCAAAGTCCTTGTCTGTTTGGCTTCCCTTTAGTCATAACACCTGGGTTGGCATTTGCATGGTGAATTAATTTTGTTTGTTTGTTTTGGTTTCACACGTTTTCTGTCCTGAGACTCAAACAGTACAGGTACTGTTTGAGTACCAGTGGTAGTTTGTGGTAGACAAACAGTTATTCGTCTACCAGTGCAACATGATGTGGGGCTTTTTAGTAAGGCAAAAGACCAGTGTGATGGCAGTCTGTAGTTCTTGCAAGAAGGTTCCTGTTGCACAAAAACTGAATTGGCCTATAATCAGAATTTTTCTTTAGGATGCAGACATTTTCCTGTCTGCCTCTCTTAAGTCCATCTGTATCTCCTTATCCTTGCTTTCTCTGCCTCTGTGTGTTGTGTGCTGAAATTTGTTTTTGCTCAGTGGGGTATGGTGGGAGTATGCATCCAACATCTATTGGGGCTCGGCCACCAGCCGGTGGGTCAGTTTAGTGTGCTGTTAGCTCTTTTTCAGAGAGTTCTGCTGATCTCCACGTTTTTCCCACCCCTCCTGAGGCCCTCCCGGGAAGTGGTGATGGTGACATCACTTATAATAAACAATAGTTTTCAGTGGGAGCACACTGGCTGTCTGATGCATGCTACTGTCCAGACCCATGAGTGTAGGTCAGGTAAATCTAGGGAGCCTGTTTACTGTACCAGATGAATTGTTTAAATGGTTTATCAGTTATCAAAACAGTCAGTCACACTCAGCATTTGATTTGCGCAATAAAGTAATTATATCAACACCAGTTGATAACAATGTGGCACTGCTTGCAATTTACTTGCTTTACTGCAGTGGAATTTATTTTCTCATGATAAATGTTTTTTATGAGTAGTTCTGACAGCTTGGTCTGCTTGTATGCGGCTCTTGTATTTGGCATCCTTCCTTGATAATGCAGTATGCCTCTACTCCATCCAGTCAGCACTGATACTGGGGAAGATATGTCGCCTGCTCTGAATTGTGCATTAATATGAGTATCGAAGTCCTTAATCCTCTGATCACAAATACATAGGCTCAAATTTAGCATGCTTGGATGATTGGCTGAATTTGGAGACCAGCGTGTTTTCTGCAACTGAAAAAATAAAGCTTTTGTTAACAGTTCAAGTAAAATTGAACCTCTGAAATTAGTTGAGCAACACGTCAGACATCATCGTATGTCTGATGTTTGAATGTTCTTCATAGAGCAGTAACAGTTGCTAGATTAATCAGTTACACAGAAAGGTGAAACTTTAGAAAATCAAGTATAAAAACCCCAAGAAGACCAGACTAATGTGCTTCAAGAGTTAGGGTTAGAGACACACACACATAAATGGTAACACTGGTTACGTAGCACTGTATGAAGCACCCAGTTCATGGTATTAGCTGTCACTTTATTAGCCTGATGCTGTGTGGAATATTAGATGCAGCTGCATCGCAGTTCACAAACCCCAGCAGTAAAATTATAAATTATAAACATGTTAACAACATGTTGTTAATACAAATTTAACAACTGAAACTCTCACCTTGAGTCTTTGCACACACTAGGATGTCTGTCTTTGAGATGCTTAGGGTTGGCTAAGTTTGAAGTGTTTCCTTATTCACTTCGAAAGCTCTGAGATATCATTTCTAGACCAGCCTTTGCTATCTTAGTCCATAATCTGTCCATGATTATCAGACTCAAATGCAAATATCTCCATACTCGACATTTGGAATGTTTTTTTCCCCCGCTGCAGTCTGACTGACATGTGTCTGCACCTGCACCATCCCACGTGTCGTTGTTAGCGTTAACATCCTTCTTTTCTTAGTATTTAACGTCAGATTACACTCCTACGGTTGTTTGCTGAGCTTATCAGTGCCTGAGGTGCTTTCGATACCACAGCAAAGTATCGTCATGTTTTCAGAATTTAGGTATCAACTTGGAACCAAAGTATCAGTTCTTGCTTGTGATATCCCTAGTTGCTTGCATTTTCTGAGATTTTAAGCTTTTTAATTTTTTGAATCAAAGAATAGGACAGTAATAACACATTCTCAAATACAGCCGCTCTAGATGTTGTCTCCCTCTTGTCTGGCCTGAGTACTAATAGTGAACCAAAAGCCATTAAAATAGTTAAGCAGAACACCTGTTAGACAAACACAGTCTCTCAGAATAACAAATGTTCCATGTCTCCCACATGTTCAGTGACTGTCCTGCATGTTAATAGCTACTCCCTTACACCTTAACGCCCACAAAGCATATACATTCTCCCAGATATAATTGATTTAATCTCTTCTTATCATAAGTGGGTCTACAGTATGCAGGAGTACACCTCATAGCATGAGTGACCATTCCTCACAGAAGCAGCTCTGGTGAGGCATTGAGGGACAGTATGGAAGATAGGCCACCGGTTTTTCTGAAACTTTCATAATTCACTAAATTCGCATTTAAGTCCAGCATATTTGTGTCTCCTTTGTTATTATTGAGTTGCTGTATTTTATGTGTTGCAAAAAGAGAAAAAAGAACAATATATCAGCATTATGCATCAGCCATTGACCTTCCTCCTGCCTAAAAATTGGCATCGGCCACTGAAAAACCCATATCAGCCGGCCGCTAATAATTACAGCTAAAAGACACATTTAGGTAACAGTTAAAAGGGAAATTCTATGTTGTCATTTCACCGTGTCCCAATCTCAAGTGTTTGTTCTCTTGAAATTGCAGCTGCATTTCACATAATGCCCTCAAAATTGGTTTTGTTATTGACAACATGGTCATATTTTGTTGGGTGGTGATATTCTCTGCTGCTAGAAACCTTAGACCTGAACATGTGTAAGGAATAAGTGACCAGATTCTTAGTTTTGTGTATTTATAGAATGTAGATGATGACCTTTGGAAGACTCAGTTCACACCTGGATGTCACTTTGGCAGGCACACACCAACTCTCACCACACACTCACTGTTGCCATGTCCCAGCTTGTTCTTTTCCCCCACATGCTCTAGATCCCATCCATTGATTCTATAATTTCCTCAATAAGTTGATTTTTTCCCTAAGGCAACCACATTTTCGATATGCCTCTAGGTAAGGAGTATTTATTTTAAATGGAAATTGGTAGCCATTTTCTGAAGGTCATTGTTTTTAGGGGGAGTATTATCTCAGTCAACTTAAGTCTAGCTAAAAGGAAATAAGTGGACATTGAGATAGAAAAAGTGAGAAGGATGACGGAGAAGTGAAAAACAGGCAAAGCCCCAAGGCTGTTGATGTTGAACAGTGGGTGGGGCCTAGTATTATCTGAGGCTCTGAGTGCTGAGGGAGTTGGGGTCTGTCACCCAGTCCTGTGATGCTGATGCTTGTGGACATCCTCTACAGTCCTGTCCTGTTAGCCACGGGCCCAAACATTACTTTCACTCCATAAAAGACAGGATCACAATAATGGAGAAAAGGGGGACAAAGAAAGAGAGCTGTATTGCCCAAGTGTCATGTCCTCACATGTCCATGTAAGGGTTGTGTAGACATGAACTAGGTTAGTGCCCTCAAGCTAACTATGTTGCTTGTGAAGCCAAGATGTTCTGACAGCATTGGTGTATCTTAGATTTCCTTATTTCACACCACATCGATTCTGTAAATATATCTCTAAAATGTTGTACATATTCTAACTGTGTTGAATTATACAGCTGGACATGATAGAAATGTTAAATAGCATCATCACTGCTGTAGCTGATTGAATGTGATTAACTTGAGACTCCCTTCCCTGGGAGTCAGAATACGAATGCTCTAATTAAACGTTGTCTCTCTGGGCTCTGTATTGTACAGTGCAGTGTGCTGCACTGTGATTAATCTGAGACTTTGTGTTTCTGCTGATTCAGGGGTGACTGGACTGTCTAACACACCCATACTTGTTGTCTAGAAGAACCAGTGTCAGAACACAGGTTCTGTCACCAACCTGTGTCTTCAAATTTATTTGAAGCAGAAAACGGGAAGCCAGGGTAGGAACAAGGCAGACATGGAAAGTGCAGACAGGCATTTACTTTAAATTGTTACACCTTTGCCACAATAATCTTTAGTTTAGATATTTTTCTTTTAGTTTCTCTTAGTGTTGAAGCAGTCAATATATTAAGTATCATCTTCTTTTCACCAAGCTGGATATTTTAATAAATGCAGCGTAATAGAGGGAACATTATATAGTTTAGGAGAGAATGAGGTGTCAGTAACAGGCTTTTACTACAGGTTGCATCAGCTTTTCCATCATAGGCCAGCTCTTAGTAAACCTTTATAATTATTGCCGGATGCCAGGTCATTCATACAAGTTATTTTTCAGGTGTCCGTGTGCCCCTGGCAAAAAACGTCCAGATCCACAACTAACCTGAACTAAAAGGGAATATACTGCGTTAGCAAGATTTCGCTAATTTCCTCAGATCATAGAAGTTCTCCTGTCTTGCGGCAGTGTGTATTACCAGCATGTTGAACCACCACCTTTCCTTTCCTTTCCTTCCCATTGCCGTAGGACAGCAGTCACCATAGCGTGAAGAAATGTCTATCCTCCGGCCATCATGTCAGGAATCCTGATGAGGTTTATTGGGGCAGAAAGGGCACCGTTTTCCCTTGAGGCTGTAGCTTGAGAACTATTGCTCTTGTCTTTACACACCTCTCTCACTTGTGCTCTCGCACTCTGGCTTTGACTTAAACATATTGAGATAGAATATTGCCAAAACACTGTATGAATATTGACATTAACTTATGGATAAAAAAATATTATATTACTACTACTGTGTTTGATATATAATATAATTTTAAATTTAAAATGTAAAATATCAATATGCCATATCAATATACCATATGGTATATTTATATACATATTCTCCTACACCTTTTGTACATTTTCTATTGTAATTCAATTTTAAATTAATACAACTGCAATTTTTTTCCCTTCAGTCTACAAAGATCTGTAACAGCAATTGATTCAATGTTTTGTAGAAGCCCCTTTGGCAGCAGTTGCCCACGTTTTCTTGGGTAAGTCTCTACAATCATCTCACACCTGGATTTGTTCAGTTTATCCCATTGTTCCTGGCAGACGATCTGAAGTTTCATCAGATTGGATGGGAAGTAACCTGCCATCTTCAGGTCTCACCACAGATGTACTATGGGGTTTTGAATAGATCACTCAAGAGCAATCAGAAACTTTGCCATAGTCGTGCTGAAAAGTGAACTGGCATCTCAGTCTCAGGTCACAAGCGTTCTGGAGCAAGTCTTCCCTGCATTCATCCTTTCATCATTTCTCACTGCGTGAGATATTTAAATGGCATTTTAAAAAACTCCAAGTAGCGTGAGATATGACTTTTACTTACAAAGGCTTTCATCTAGTCGCTCTACCATAAAGACCTGATTGATAGAGTGTTGCTCAGGCGGTCGTCCTTATGACAGGGTCTCCCATCCCTGCGGAGGACTTCTGAACATCCCCCATCCACATGTCTGCTACAGTATCCATGATGTAGACTTCATCAAACTCTGTACATACAACATACAACAAATAAAAGAGCACTTCTACTTGTTGTTTATTATCCACATTTACCATTATATATGTATACATCTGCAGTCATACTTTGAATTTTGGAGCACTCAAAGCTTCAGAAGTTGTTTTACACAGTTGCCTCGCCAAAGTTTTATCATTGATTCAGAGAGTTTGTTGGACTCAATGGTTTGGTTATGTGTCCTGACAGAGAGTGTGAGTTACGGCACCCTGTATAGGCTATAAAATGTCCAGTCAATTTAGTTTGTCATAGGCTGACTCCAGTAATGTTCTGGACACCTTTCAAGATAAAACAGAGCGCCAAGGTACACTTGACTCACACTCAAAGGGTTCAGAAATTTCTGTTTGGGATTTTTAATACATTTGCAATTTTTTAAAAGAAATGTTTTGTCACTTTGGCATTAAGGGTTATTAAGTGTAGATTTAAAATCATTTAAAATTAAATCTACTTCACAATAAAGTGTGGAAAACATGCAAATTCATATATAATTTTAAATTTTACTTAAATGACATTTACTATATTTCCTTGGGAACTTCTCCGCGCCCTCAGTACTGTCTTTGTTTAGATCCATATCTCAGTATGTAAAGTGAAACATACACTGCTAAAGTGGTTCAGCGAAGGAGTATTGCCGTGTGGCTGTAGACTACGACTTTGACAGGAAACGAAAAGTGGTGATGTCATGCAGACTGCATGTTTGTGTGTGCGCCCACATTGTGTGACTCAGGTATATAGATTAGATAACAAACACTGTTTGTATGTGTTCTCTCCCATTGGCTACGGGCATAAATCAGTCTGTTGAGGAGACTGTATCTTTGAGATAGAAATCACAGGCTAGTTTTAAAGTCCTGGCACGAATGCCTTTATGGTTGAAAAGGACGTCTTGCCGGTTGTATAGGATACTGTGGCACAACTTGTGCCATGACCACAGAGTTACACCGTGCCAGCGTTTCTAATGTAATCCAACTTCTGAGAAAGTGTTGCTGTGTGCAGAGTTATGTTTTCACCTGCTGGAATGGAACACACCTCGGTCTGATCTCTGCAGCCTGCAGGCAACTCCCAAAACTGTACAATTCTCTCATCGTTTCAGACAGGCCACACCTCACCCAGCTCCAGCAACACCTGTGTTGTGAGGTGTATTACTCTGCTTCTGGTAGGAGTCTCCAGATTCATGCAGCAATTTCTTATAACACAGCTTACAACTGCTAAATAAGCGCCAATCTATTATGCCTCATTATGAGTTTGAAGTTTCTATTTTGTATTAGTTGTTCATAGCTCATCTCCCTGTTTACCTCAGTAGCATGTCCTTATCTGCTTGTTTAGGACTTGAGAATAATCTGAAAATACTTCCTCTGAATCTTTCATGAGTTGCTATAGTTCGCTTTTGTCCTGCCTCTTCTATTTGGGAGACCCTTAAACAGAAATGGCTGCATGTTAAACTCCTGCTCCCTCAGGGATCTCCAGCCCCCACTCTTTCACTATTTTTCCTCTCTCCACGGTCTTGTCTGGTCCCAGCCTCTCTTGCTGCAACAGTTGCTGCAGTTGGCCCAGCTTTGCCACAGTTTTCCATGAAAACACCAACCTCAATGGAGCATTCAAGCCTAGGCCCGCTCCACTGCTGCCCCTCCCATCCCACCCTGTT